>JANZLD010281017.1:0-17347 GCA_026413575.1 Erythroxylum carthagenense
CCTAAATTTGCTTCTGGACTGTTTATGCATAAAACCGGCAACGAGATTGGTGCCAGTTCCCTTTTCACTTTGGCATCTGTAAGTTTTTGCTTCTTAAGCTTATCTGCTCGAATTGAGAATTGCGTCTGAAAAATTAAAAGGGTAATAGTTTCGTAAACTTTTCAATTTTATTGTAAACATCTCTGATATAAATGAAAACAAAAGCAATTAAAAATGAAATAGTAAAAACACTCGAGATTTGATAACATAGTTCGGCACACTGTGTCTATATCTGCAGGATCATCACCCAACTTAATACTTAGTGATCATTTGGTACAAAATCCTCATCATTGAGAAGAGCTTCATCATCATTATTATTCAAATTTAATGCACTAAATGACATATCAATGCTTTCCTATCTAAGATAATCTTCCAAATCCAAATCATTCACATCAACTAAATTTGGTTCTTCAGAAACCCAATCCTCTAAAAGATCAATATTATCAATGGCAATTGGATCAGTTCAACTACTTGTACTATTAAGACTACTCGTAAATAATTAAATTTAATTATTAGAAAATTGTAAGAAATTACATCGAAATTAATAATGATAATAATAAAAATAACATACCTTTCTCGAAGCTTTAAACTGTAACGAATAAAAACCAAGTCATTCGACCTCTTATGCTCCAATCTATTCCTTTTCTTTAAGTGGATAAATTCAAATGTGTTCCAGTTTCGTCCACAGCCTGTTGCACTTACACATTGACTTAAAATCTGAATCGCAAACTTTTTCAATTCTAGAACACTATTTCTGAATTGATCCCACCAAGATACTGCAAATTTTAAGATAACAAAAGTAGTGTTATAAACAAAATAAAGTGAATTAATTTTCAACAAATAAGAAATAGAACATAACTAATACCTGGATAAAGTTTTCGTCTTTGTCGAATAGCAATCGACATTCTAAAATCCCTACAAGACAACTTGTAAAGCTCCATTTGAGAGTTTAAAAGATCTTGCATCGCGTTAAGTCTAACAATTGTTGTAATTGTTAAAAGCATTCCTCTATTAACTTCAACTTGCTTTGTCAGATCCAGTCTAAATATACACTAGGATTAAAAAATGCCCCAGCTGTAAACAATGGAGAAGAAAAGTTGTCTTTCCTTTCTCTCATTAATGATTGAGAGATATGGTGTGTATAAAGAAGACCTATTTTTTAGATTGGCCTTGATTACTTCCATGACATCAAAAATATAACTCATTGTTGTCTTTTCTTCATTATCAGCCAAGCAAAGCACCCTCACTAAAGGCTTACAAACTTGAATAACAAATTGACATTGTGATCAAAATTCTCCATCTTGCAGTATAATATTACAAATCTCTACTCCAGCATTAGACCTAACATGCTAAGATGCGACCCACTTATCACTTGTAAACATTTGCCTTGACTCCTTCTTCATCGAAACAAAAGACGGAAGTGATAAGAAATTTGTTGCAAATCTTGCCACAGTAGGGCGACACAAATTCCTATTATTAATAAATTCCCTTCTCATCAATTTCAAAACCCATGCATAATTATAGATGAACTTTCTAATTTTTTTAGCCTTCTGCATAGTCTCATCAATAAAAGAAAAATATCTAGGATCCCTTATATTCTCCATCATTAAGTCAATACAATATGCAACACAAGGAGTCCAAACAAATAAATTATAGATATTCTACAACCATTTTCCTGCCCTTTTATAAGCGGAATCATTGTCAGTAACAAACTGAACAATGTTATCTAGCTCTACTTTATTCACAATTTCATTAAATATACCAAACAAAGTCTCAGTATTTCTAATAAGGCTAGATGCATCAATAGATTTCAAAAACATAAAGTCATTTAAAAAATAAACTAAAAAATTTATAATAGGCTTTTGTCTCCTATTTGTCCAACCATCACACATAATTGAATATCCATAAGTACCTCAATTCACTCTTCTTTCAACCTAATAATTTCTAATTTCAGAAACATCACAACTCAAAAGTTTACCTTTTAAGTCATCAATCGATAGCCCTTTGTATCCTGGACCATAAGAGGCTATTGCATCTATCATAGGTTGATAATAATAAGATTGAGAATCATTGAATGACGAACCTGTATTATACCACCATCTAACTACTGCCATATCAACATTGTGAGCCGCATCTCTTGATTGCATTGAATTACAAATTAAAGGATGGGCTCCAGGAGTTGTTTGCGATGCAAAGAAACTAGTCACTTTCCTTCTTATCTTCCTCATATTAGCTTCTTCGTGAGCCTGAGATGGAACACTATTAGTACCAGTACCACCACTACCACTTCCACTTCCACCTTCAACATTTACATAATCACCTCAGAAACTAGAAAACAAACTTCTACTACCAATTTCAAAATTCAATCTTTGCCTTCTATCTCTCTCAAATTGATGTTCATCAAGCAATGTTTTCATCTGCTACTTTACATCATGACTTACTTTTTTACACGCCTCCACGTCTCCTTAACCCCAGCTAAATGCTTTTTTAATCGGGTGATTTCTCTACCTTTCAAATTCTTGTTACAAAACAAGCAAATGGTATGGTTCTTCATACTAGGAACTATACCAGCATGAGCCCAAGCTGGACCACTATATCTTCCTGAAGTGGGTTGATCGAGAACACATAAAAATAAATAACACATAATTTCAGTGCACAATATGTATATCCATTTTATATAATATAACTCATTCCTAATTCTAACAATTTCTAACTCCAACAATTGACAAAACATTCATAATTCCATTTCCAACAATTTCTAATTCCGACAATCACAAAACATGAATAATTTCATTTCCATTTCTAACAATTCCAACAATTTCTAATTCCAGCAAGTACAAAACATTCATAATTCTATTTCTATTTGCAACAATTTCCAATTCCAACTATTTCAAAACAATCATAATTCCATTTCCATTTACAATAATTTCCAATTCCAACAATCACAAAACAATCATAATTTTATTTCCATTTCCTTCCATTTTCAACAATTTCTAATTCCAACAATCACAAAACAATCATAATTTTATTTTCATTTACAACAATTTTCAATTACAACAATCACAAAATAATCATAATTTCATTTCCATTTACAACAATTTCTAATTCTAACAATCACAAAACAGTCATAATTTTATTTCCATTTCCTTCCATTTGCAACAATTTCTAATTCCAACAATCATAAAACATGCATAATTTCATTTTCATTTCTAACAATTGCTACAATTTCCAATTCCATCAATCACAAAACATTGATAATTTCATTTCTGTTTACAACAATTTTCAATTCCAACAATCACAAAAAAGCCATAATTCTATTTTCATTTACAACAATTTCCAATTCTAACAATCACAAAACAATCATAATTTTATTTCCATTTCCTTCCATTTACAACAATTTCTTATTCCAACAATCACAAAATATGCATAATTTCATTTCCATTTCTAACAATTCCAACAATTTCCAATTCCAACATTCATAAAACATTCATAATTCCATTTCCATTTACAACAATTTCCAACAATTTTCAATTCCAACAATCATAATTCTATTTTCATTCACAATAATTTCCAATTCTAACAATCATAATTTCATTTCCATTTCCTTCTATTTACAACAATTTCTAATTCCAATAATCACAAAACAATCATAATTTCACTTCTATTTACAGCAATTCCCAATTACAACAATAACAATATAATCATAATTCTATCTCCATTTCCATTTCCTTCCATTTACAACTATTTCCAATTCCAACAATCACAAAACAATCATAATTCCCTTTCCATTTTCTTCCATTTCCAATTCTAAAAATCACAAAACAATCATAATTCCATGTCCATTTCCTTCCATTTATAACTATTTTCAATTCCCACAATCACAAAACAATCATAATTCCATTTCCATTTTCATTCATAATTCTAATTGAATTTCCAACAATTTCAATCAATTTCCAATTCCATTTCCAACAATTTCAATTCAAAGTTTAAAAAATGTGGATCAAGTTGAAGGGTATGATATGATTTACATAATTGGCAAATAATGCATGACATATCTTATGTAATTGTTCATACACATATATTAATAACATGAGATCAAGTTGAAGGATATAACTTCTTTAAAAAAAATTCTTATTTAAACCTTTGAATCTTCTTTTCATTTCTAACAAACCATAATATTATATACACCATTTCATATTTCGTTCTTAAATATATATATGTCGCTTTTACAATTTTTAATTGACATTAATAAGTGTAAGTATAAATGATTGGAATCTACAGGTCTACAACATATTTACAATTTGACAACAAAAGTTCATTTTGGATACATTTATTACATCACTTTTTTAGACTTTCACACATTACCAATTATAAATATTGGTGCTACCCTATACTACATATTACCAAATAATTAAAGTTTAACATATTTTATACTCAATTAATTATTTATCCAAAACTAATACCCAAATAGGTAAATACTATCATTAACTACAACCGAATTATTATTAATTTCCAATTGCATAATTTTATACTCAACCAATTATTTACCTAAATTCAATACCAAATATTAAAAATAAATTACCATTTCACAAATATTAAGAATGTGTCAATTAATGATTTAAGTTTTTACAATTTTAGAAAATTTGATTATCAATTTTATATTTGATTATCAATTTCACATTTGATTATTAATTTTATATTTAGGTTTAAATGTTGATTATCAACTTTAAATTTTAATGATTAGCTGTGCATAATACATAGTTACATACATCACAGCACCACACCACCCTAACCCTATTTTCCAATTCCATTACCATTTCCAATTCTAATTTTCATATCAGAACAAAATAACAAAACCCAAATCAATAGCTCACTGCTCACAGTATTCAACAATTTCAACTTCAACAATTCCATTCCAAAATCAAATTCAAACCAATTTACATACACACAAATCCAATATTCAATATCGTGAGCAATTTCATTCTAAAACAAAACCAATTCACAAATCATAAATCCAAAACCGTGAGATGAGCAGTAAATTCAACATCCGCACACCAATAGCCAACTCCCGAATTCATCAACAAAATCCAATCCAACATAAAAAATTTGTAATTTACCAGTAATATTTTGAAAACAACAAACAACATAGAATAGACCCAAAAAATTTTGAAACTGTCGAGTCTTCGAGTTGTTGGTTCCGGTTTTCGGGTTGTTCACCTTCATAGACGCATCGGGGGTGCGGTGGTCCGGTGCGTTGGAGCTACACTGGCGATGACGTGCTGTAGTGGTGCAGTGGTGTGGTGGGTCTTTGGGGGACACCAAACACAAACCTAAATCGCGACTCCGAGGAGGATAAAGGAAAGAGGAGAGTGATACAGACACCGTGGAGGACCGGAGGGGACAACAGGAGAAGATAGGAAGCGATGGCGGTGGTGAGAGGAGCGCGACAATGAGAGGCAAGACAACAGCGAGAGTGAGTGAGAGAGAGGTAAGAGTCAAGAGAGAATGCAAGAGAGTGAGAGTGAGAGGGTGAGAGCAGTTGGGGTCGGAGGGGTTAGGGTAAAAAATTTTAAATTTGCAAAAAAGTCCTCCAACATTCCCAAATTTATAGTACCGGCCAGTACCCAACAGAAAACACCGGTACTGGCTAGTACCAAAGTAACATTCACCATACCGTTTTTTAGCCGATACGGTATGGCACTCTAAATACTGCTTATATCCCCTTATGTCTTGTCAAAATTCATAGATATCCATATAAAACTGTATGCGTCTTAATGACTTAAGCTTAAGGTCAATTTGCATATGTACCCAATGACCTTTAAATGCTTAAGATTGACACAAATCTTAAGACTTTCATACATATTATAACTCTGTATGATAATATGTATTACTGAGGATAAACGATAATCATCTTTATTAATGAACCATTATACTGTCATAATATATCAAATGCATAAATGTACAAATGTACATGGGGCAAACACAACGATCCCCTAACTTACAGCGTCTAAGGACTTCAGAACACTCATACTGTATACTTATCTCTCAATCACAAGTGGGTGAAGTCCTTTAATTAAAGGATCAGTTAACATTTCCTCAGTCCTTAAATTATCCAAACCTGAATGTCACCTTTTTGTATCAACACCTCTATGGTCAAATATTTGACCTCTAAATGCTAAGACCTTGTGATATTCTTTGTTGTTACTAAACAACATAGCAGCAAGATTATCACAGTACAACTGAATCAATCTAGCCACTTAATCAACTTTAGACAACTCAGAAATCAAGTTTTTGAGTCAACTACTTGTGAAATAGTCCCATAACATGCACTCTGCATAAATGGTCAAGAAAATCACTCGTGTCTACTTGGCATTCTTCCACTACATTGTACCATCTGCAAACATAAAAATGTAACCTTAATTGGACTTTTGATCATCCAGACACATGGTTTAAATTTGAATCTGAATTTCCTATAAGGTTTAAACTGTTAACTTTTCTATATGTCAACATATAATCCTTAGTTTCCTTAAGTATCCCACACTTGTTTAACTACATTTCAATGGTCTACACCTAGGTTAACGAGATATTGACCAAACGGTCTAATAATAAAAGCAATGTCCTGCCTAGTATTTAATTGAGTATACATCAGGCTACTAACTGCACTAGAATATGGAACATCCCTCATAACCACTCTCTTTACTTTATTCTTTGGACATTATGTCAATGATAATCTCTCACTATGAGAGATTGGTGCTGTTTATAGTCAGCTATAGTAAACCTTTGTAACACATACTCAATATATGCACTTTGTGAGAGGCTTAATGAGTGTTGAGATTTGTCATGGTGAATTTGAATACCTAGGACAAAAGATGATTAATCAAGATCCTTCATATTAAAGTCCTTGACCAAAAGTTGCTTAACCTCATACAATATGGTCAAGTAATTTAACGTGAACAATGCATCATCAACATATAATAATGGGAAGATAATGTTGCTCCTCTTGATCTCGTGATACACACATCTTTTAACTTTATTTTCCATGAAGCTAAAAATGGCCAAAACCTCATCACATGTAAGGTATCACTTTTGGGAGGTTTGATGTAAACCATATATTAATGTGCTTAACGTACAAACTATGTCAGTTCTATTTGGATCCTAAAATCCTTTAGGTTGTTCCATATAGACCTCTTTATAAAGGTGTTTTTTCAAGAAAGCAGTTTTGACAGCCATCTAATGTAACTCTATATCATTATGAGCTACAATTGTCATAATCACTCAAAATGTATCCTTCGAGGACATAGGAGAAAAGGTAACATTAAATTCAACCTTTCTCCCTGAGTGAACCATAAGGCAACTGAGTGAGCCCATAAATCGCAAAACTTTATCCTGAAATCCTTTAGGTCTTAAAACTTATTTACAACTTACAGGCTTATAGTTCCATTGTAAATCAATTAGCTCCCAGACCTTACTATGCTTCATGGCTTGCTTCTCATCAATCATTGCATCCCACCATAAATTTGCGTTGGGTCCAGAAAAAACTTTTGTAAAAGTAACTGGATCCACAACATGTCTAACATTACAGTCCTATTCACCAAATAGACTATGTAATCAAATGAGATAGTAGGTCATCTCACTCTAGTGAATCTACGCAACTGCATTAGATCTTGTACCCCTAAGAACCATTATGTGTACAAGTATGAGTTCTTGTTCCTATACAGGCACTGTACAAAGACTTAGATCCACCGGATCTAATTGTATGAGTAGCGGGCACATAATAACTGTAGAATCCACCCTGTTATCATTCGAAGGGTCAAAGGCCCCACCATCATCATGAACATCGTGTTCTAGAAACTTAGCTATTTGTGATTCCACTATTATGGTCCCTCGTTCTCTACAGTAAAATCTAGTGGTTGGGATATGCTTCTAAATAATAATGAGCAGAACGAGCATGTAATTTGTCTTTATAAGGATTATATTATCTCAAAAGGGTAGCCCCATACATGACTGTGTGTAAAGTTGGGTTTCTACACTTCTAGACAATCAAGTAGATTAGCCATATTCTGCACTGACTTCTTCATGTCCTTTAGGATGCGTTTACACCTTTCAGCAATATACCATTTTGCTCAGGCCTATCCGATATAGTGAATTAAGTCACTAGTCCAAATGATTCCATAGATTTGGAAAATGGACTTATTCATGTTCTGAAACATCATATTTGTCATGATATTCTCCTCTACGGTTAGATATGACTATCTTATGAATTTTCCCATTCAGTTCTCAACCTTCAGTCTTTAAGCAAGAACACATAACTGTAATGGGAATAATCATCAACAAATGTCAGAATACATTTGGAATTGCACAATGCAACTATATAAGGTCTTCTAATATTCATATGCATTAGATCCAACAAGCCAAAAACACAAGTTGATCTCTTTATCCTTATTTCAGTCAACTTACCCTTATAACAATCAACACATGTTTCCAGATCATCATAATCTAGAATTGAGAGAATGCTTTCTTAATCAATCTCTCAACCTTAGCTCTAGAAATGTGGCTTAAACTTTTATGCCACACTATGTATGACTTATCATTCATTAGGGTTCTTCTTTTCATGACTTGTTTGGGAAGATATGAAGAAGCATATATCTAATTCGGGGTAAGACACATTTTATACAAACCATATGACAAGAAAGCTTTTCCAATATGTTTTGTATTAAAAACCAACTGTACAACAAAAGCATTAAATATAAAATGTTAACCCTCTTTGTCCAAAATTGATATAAAGATCACATATAAAATAAGTCGTGTAAAACTAGAATGAACCTTGCAGCAAAGTTCAGTACATACATCCCCTATAGATATTACATTAGCTTCTTCATTGTTGTCAACCATCAATTTCTCCTTTCCTACGTTTGGCTTTATCCTGGATATGAACCCTGCATTGTGGAAGCACCTTGATCAGATGCTCCACTATTTAATTACTAAGAACTTAATATGACTATCATAAAATTAGATTCATAAATTGATAAACTAAGGAGTTACCTGGTGGTCTCGGTCTTTCCTTAGACCTTATATTGTTGACTTCTTTATGTCCGTAGGACCTTTACTAGCACTAGATTGATCAGCATCAGAATGTAGAGAAGATTTAGACTTTCTACCTTAGATCTTAGGGGGCTTCATCTTTGCCTTCCCTTTAGCTGTATCGAGGGTTGTGGGATTAGCAGGCTTGAGTTTCTCCTCCTCAGCAATGCAATGACCAATCAAAGCATTGAATTCCCATTCCTAATCTAGCAAATAATATGTCATCACTAGATTAATAAACTCTGGAGGGAGTGTACTCATAGTCGGGTGAATTATGAATACATCAGGAAGAGGTATTGATATGTTGTTATTTTTGTGCTAACTTTGGATATAAATCTCTTCGATGTGTTGATTTTTTTTTTAATTTATGAACTTGTTTCTTAATTATTATCAAATGATTTTCAACATATGAGAGATCAATTTGAATCAAAACGATGCAAGAAAAGTAAAGACAATTCAAATTCCTAGTTGGTAGAAAAGTTTTTGACTAAGCATGGGCATGTGCAAAGGGAAAATTTATCTGTAGAGTCTAATTTGAAACTGGATTCGATCCACTTAGGATTTTTATTATTTTGGGAATTAAATTGTTGTCTTTTATATCGGGATATGCTGCCTGATTATGTGGGAAGGGTATCTAATAAAGATAATGATAAGAGGGAAGAGAAGAACCTTTCTAGGCACATCATCTTTTATGTTTTCTTTTTTTTTTGGTTTTAGAAGTTTTTGAATTTTTATGGAAAAATTGCAGAGATGTAGACAATATGTCTAGCTACTTTTCTATTGAGTTTTACCTCTATTATGAGTAGTTAAATCTTTCTTTTGGTTGAAGGGAACCACATTATCATCTAGTATGTGTGAGATTTTCTTAATAAAGTTTATCATTGATGAATATTAAGTATCTTCTGTATTGCTTTTTATGATTGAATTAATTGATCTCTAGGGTGCGCAACTAGGAATTGATTGATTTAATTGATAGCCAAATTAGTAGGATTGACATTCAATTTTGCTAATCTAAAGTGGCAATTAGGATTACCATCTTTACTTTAGGATTGGAAATTCTAAGAAAGATATATATCTAGATTAAATACATATCGTATGTGTATTGTCTTGCTCACTAGTTCTCTTGGTTCTTAAAGCTATTAATTAATCAAACTTAATATCATATCTAAGTTGTTGGTTAATAAGGGTGATTAGAATACATGATTCTATTCATTTAATCCTAAAAGACACCACTCAATGAGTATTTGTTAATGACCTTAATTTTATATCGATGATCCATATTAATTTGATAATGTAAGTGACCCGAAACCAAGGTTCATTTATTAATTTTCCATATTTGATTATTTTCATTTATTTTCAATTTTGTCATTTTAATTTCTAAAAATCACAATAATTTAACCCCCCTCCAATTTGTATTAGTTTTTGACTTGTGAAACATTTACCAATAGATTTCTTATAGGAACGGTCTCAACTCTTCACTATTATTAGAGTTAGTATTAATTTGGTTACAGATGATAGCATTACTGAATTTTGGCATTGTTGTCGAGGAATTCTTGATGGTATATTTATATTACCTGAGTAGACAAGACAATTTAATTACTATTCAATTCAGAAAGCCAAAGTTACAGAAGAAAACAAAACAGAGACAGCAAGTGTAGAAGAAGAAAAAGATGGTTGCAAATCGCATCCTTCGTGAACTAGCTACTCCTACGGATGCTCAACAGCCCCATTGCATCAAATTTTCAAATTTGGGGGACAATAATACCTTTGAACTGAATTCAGGGTTGATTCATTTATTACTTATTCTTGAGGTCTACCAGGAGAGGATCCTTACAAGCATTTGAAGAAATTTGATGTGGTTTGTATAGCATGAAGCCTATGAATGTGACTGAGGAGCAAATCAAACAAAAAGTCTTTGACAACACACGGGGGAGACATTATATGAATATTGGGAAAAATTCAAGAAGCTTTGTGCTAGTTGTCCCCATCACTAAATAAACGATCAATTGTTGATTCAATACTTCTACGAAGGTCTTTTGCTTACAGATAGGAGTATGATTGGTGCTTCATATGGTGGAGCTTTGGTTAATAAAACATCGACAATTGCAAAAGATTTGATAGGGAATATGGCTTTCAATGCACAACAATTCGGATACGTTCTAACCATAGTTCAAAACAAGTAAATGAGGTGAATATGACAACATTGGAGAAGAGATTGGATGATCTTACATCTTTGGTGCGGCAACTTGCGGTTATAAAAAAAGAAGAAGCAAGGGCATGTAAAATATGTTTGATGTTGGAACACTCCACTGATGCATGTCAAGTTTTACAAGAAGAAAGTGCTGAACAAGTCAATGTCGTAGGGGGATAAGCTAGGCAAAATTAGAGGAAACATAACCCATTCTCCAACACCTATAATCTGGGTTGGCAACAGGCTATTGCAAATTTCTAGCAATGTACAAATGTAGGCAACCATATGTTCCTAGACAACATCAACAAATGGTACCCAATTTTGAATGTAAGTCTTCTTTGGAAGATATAGTTAAATCTTTAACCAGTAATACCATGAAATTTTAGCAAGATACTCAAGCTAGTATTCCAAATCTTGAAAATCAATTGAGCCAAATGGAAACTACCATCAATTGGTTAGAGCTAGAAAGTTTTGGAAAGTTTCCTGCTCAAATAGAAATTAATCCTAAGCAAAGTGCCAAAGATTTCATGTTGTGGAGTGGTAAAGAATTGAAGGAACCTTCTCTAAAAATATCCAAGAGAGACATCAAAGAAGAAGCAAAAAAAGGAAGTGCCTAATCAGCCAGAAAAGATACATTTAGATCTGTACAAATTTGTTGTACATCCCCCTTTTCCTAGTCGATTCACCAAAGCAAAGAAAGAGGAGCAAAAGAAAGAGATAGGGAGACTTTTAGAAAAGTCCAGGTAAATATTCCTTTGTTTGATGCCATTAAACAAATTCCTCGTTATGTTAAATTTCTTAAAAAACTTAGCACTTCAAAATGGAAATTGAAATTTGATGAGAAAGTGCAATTAGGAGAAAATTTTTCGGCCATACTGCGGAAGAAAAAGCTAAGATCTAAATGTCAAGACCCAAGTATGTTCACTATTCCCTGTAAAATTGGTGATTTGAGAATTGAAAAAGCTATGATAGATTTAAGTGCATCAATAAATGTCATGCCTTATGATGTTTACCAGTCCTTAAATGTGGGGTCTCTCAAAGAAACTAATGTAGTGATTCAATTAGTAGATCATTCAAATGGTTATCCAAAGGGTGTGTTAGGCTATCTTAGTTCAAGTGGGTGAAATGCCTTTTCAAGCCGATTTCTATATTTTGCACATAGGGAGTGATGATGTATCTTCTTCAACTCCTTTTTTTTTTTTGGAGGGTCGTTCTTGAAAACCACTATGATAAAATTGATGTTCACGATGGATCATTAATTATGGAATTTGATGGTGAATTGATTAAATTCAATATATACAATGCCATGAAATTTTCGAATGATGAACAACCTATTGTTTCTGTGGATTTTATTGATACTTGAGTGCACAAAAAGTCATCATTAAATGGAAGAGATGAACTTGAGATAATTCTTGAAGTGGGAGAGGCATTACAATGGCAATCTATTATAGAAACGTCAGTGCCCAACCACAAACTTGAAGTTCTGTTTTGTCATTTAGAGAAAACCAAGCAATTGGTGAAACAATTATCTTTTGTGGAGTTATCCCGAAACAACTCCAAGTTACTTCCTTCGTTGATTCAACCATCCACGTTGGAGCTAAAGAGTTTGCCTAACCATCTTAAATACATATTTTTGGGTGAGTGTTAAGTTGTCATTTGTACTTATTTTGTATTTAATTTTCTTTAATGTGTTGAAATTATTATTCAAAATTAATGGAATTGTCTCTTAATTGCTCTCAGATGAATTTCAACACTTTAGAGATCAAATTGAATCAAAAAGATGCAAAAGAAACAAAGAAAATCCAAAATTTTATATTGGTAGCAAATTCAGTGATTAAGCATGGGCACGTGCAAGGATGGAAAAAAATTGTAGATGAGATTTTCATAATCTTGAAAGATCATATTGCTGGAGATTTGCAATTTAAACACGTGGGAGATGTGATCTACAAAAGATGACAAAAAAAGAAGGGATCAAGAAGGCATAAAAAGAGGAAAATGTTACTATTCACATTATCCCTTAAGTTAGCATAGTTTTAGAATTTTTTGCAGTATTTTTATTTCAATTTAGTTCAGTTTTCATTTATGCACTTTTCTTCTGTTTTATCATTTAGATAAAACTAAGCAATTGGTGAAACAATTATATTTTGTGGAGTTATCCTGAAACAACTCCAAGCTACTGCCTTCGTTGATTCAACCACCCACATTAGAGCTGAAGAGTTTGCCTAACCATCTTAAATACATATTTTTGGGTGAGCAAGATACGTTACCTATTATTATCTCAAATAAACTTGCTCTTTTGCAGGAAAATCAATTGATTCAGGTGTTAAGACAACACAAAGAAGCCTTTGGATGGACAGTGGCTGATTTAAAAAGCATTAGTTCCACCATTTGTATACACCAAATCTTGATGGAAGATGAAGCCAAAGAGGTAAGGCAACCTCAATGTCGTTTGAATTTACCCATGATGGAAGTGGTAAAAAAGGAAATCTAGAAGCTTCTTGATGCTGAAATTATTTATCCCATTTTAGATAGCAATTGGGTAAGTCTGGTCTAGGTAGTTCCAAAGAAAACTGGGGTAATAGTAGTAGAAAATAGTGATGGTGAGTTAATATCCACTCGTGTTCAAAATGGGTGGAAAGTTTGCATAGAATATAGGAAGTTAAATTCGGTTACTAGAAAAGATCATTTTCTGCTTCTTTTTATTGATGAAATGTTTTAAAGACTTACAAGTAAATCTCATTATTATTGTTTAGATGGTTATTTAGGGTATCACCAGATTTTGGTTGCACAAAAGGACCAAGAGAAAACAAATTTCACATGTCCCTTTGGAACCTTTGCCTATCGAAGAATGCCATTTGGGTTGTGTAACGTGACATTTCAAAGATGTATGGTAAGTATTTTCTCTAACCTTGTGGAAGATTAAATGGAAGTTTTTATAGATGACTTTATCGTTTATGGAGAATCTTTTGACACATGCATTATCAACCTTAAGAAAGTGCTTAAACATTGCATTGAGACTAATTTGGTTTTAAATTATGAAATCATTTTTATGGTTAATCAAGGCATAATTTTGGGTCATACAGTCTCATCTAAGGGAATTGAGGTCAATAAGGCTAAGATATATGTTACCAGATCTTTACCTTACCGCAATACTGCGCGAGAAGTGAGTTCTTTTCTTAGTTATGTAGGATTTTATTGGCAATTTATCAAAGATTTTTCAAAGATTGCGCAACCCATAGTAGATTACTCCAAAAAGACGTGAAATTTGATTTTGATGAGCTATGCAAGATTGTATTTGATAAACTAAAGGAACGACTCACTACACCCCCAATCATTCAGCCACCAAAGTGGAACATTCCTTTCAAATTAATATAAGATGCCTCGAATTATGCAGTTGAAGTAGTTTTGGGCCAAAAGGTGGACAAAGTATCGCATGTTATTTACTATGCTTCCATGACACTTAATGATGCTCAAAAGAATTATTCCACGATGGATAAAGAGTTCTTGGCTATAGTTTTTAAGTTGGAAAAATGTTACTATTACCTATGGCGTATAAAGGTGATCATTTATTCAGACCATGCAACTCTAAAATATTTGGTGACTAAGAAAGAAGCAAAACCAAAGTTGATTCAGTGGATCTTACTCCTATAAGAATTTGAGTTAGAAATATGAGATAAGAAGGGAGCTGAAAATTTAGTGGTCGATCATCTCAACCAGTTAACTCCAACCAATACATTTGATGTTCTCTAAGATGAATTTCTATACGAAAGTCTCTTTGCAATCCAACAGGTAATTCTATGGTATGCTGACATAGTAAATTTCTTGGTTACTAAGTCCTTACCTAGTGATTTATCTAGAGATAAAAAGGATAATGTTAAAAGATAGGCTAAATATTACATATGGGATGAACCTCACATTTGGAAATTCTATACTGATCAAATTATTAGGTGTGTTGAGATGATGAAATTCCTTCCATATTAAATTTTTGTCATTCATCTGTGTATAGGGGACACTTTGGTCTCAAAAGAGCAGGTCGTTAAATTCTTGAATGCGGTTTATTTTGGCCCAAATTACTTTATGATGCGTACATGTTTTGTAAGTCTTGTGATCGTTGCCAAAGAACAAGTAGTTTGGGAAGAAGAGATCAACTGCCACTTACAAATATCCTAGTATATGAAATTTTTGATATGTGGGGAATTAACTTTATGGGTCCTTTTCCTTCATCTTTTGGTAAGACTTATATCATTCTAGTCATGGATTATGTGTCAAAGTGGATAGAAGCAAAAATTACTCATACAGATGATGCTAAGGTTGTAGTCAATTTTGTCAAATCTAACATTTTTGTCAGGTATGGAATACCTCGAACTATGATCAGCAATAAAGGAACTCATTTCTACAATAAAATTGTTGGAACGTTGATGAAGAAACATGGTGTCTCACATCGTATTTCAACTGCATACCATCCAAAGACGAGTGGGCAAGTTGAAGTCTCCAATTGGGAAATAAAATCAATTTTGGAAAAAGTGGTGAATCTAAACAGAAAATATTGGAGCTTATGTATGGATGA
The DNA here is from genome assembly GCA_026413575.1 of Erythroxylum carthagenense. Lineage (NCBI taxonomy): Eukaryota > Viridiplantae > Streptophyta > Magnoliopsida > Malpighiales > Erythroxylaceae > Erythroxylum > Erythroxylum carthagenense. The sequence continues at coordinate 15,879 of JANZLD010281017.1, forward strand.
TGCCTTGTGGGCATATTGAACTGCTTACAAAACTCTAATAGGCATGTCACCATACAGGTTAGTTTTCAGTAAACCTTATCATTTGCCTATGGAAATAGAAAATAAATCCTATAGGGTTGTGAAGTAGTTAAACATGGATTTGGTAGAGGCTAGTAACAATAGGAAGTTGCAATTGCAAGGTTAGAAGAGATTCATAATGAGGCTTATGAAAATGAGAAAATTTATAAGGAAAAAACTACAGCTTTTTATGATAAAATGATTTTTAGGAAGCAATTTTCAATAGGGCAAAAATTTCTTCTTTATCATTCAAAGCTTAAGTTATTTCCAAGAAAATTACGATCTCGCTAGCTTGGACCATTTATTGTTACTAATGTCTTTACTCATGGTGGGCTAGAAATTCAAAGGTTAGACAGTTCCAAGGTGTTTAAGGTTAATAGACACAGTCTAAAACATACTATAAGAACTTTCTAGTCGAGAATGTGGAAGAGATAGAGCTGGTAACCCCAATCTATCTCTGATCAGATAAGTCGGTGAACACGTCCAGCTAACGACTTAAAAGAAACGTATTTGGGTGCAGCCTAAAAGTTTCATACTCAATTTTATTTCTATTTTTCAACATTTCTCATTTTTTTTGTTTGATTTGTTTAATTTGTTTAAGTTGTTCTATTTTTGTCAATTTTATTCCATTCCTTTTAGTATTTTCACTTGTTAATAATTTCAATTCTAGTTTAATAAAAAAATTCCCTTTCCCACCACCCATTGTCATTTTACCACCCATCACATTTTTACCTTCCCATATTCATTTATCTCTTCTTCGTACTTTCACTCACTCCAAATTTCACCCACCCACTGCTAAATTAGTAAACACCCATATCATTCCAACAGAAAACCCAAACTTTTACCCTCCTTCCCACTGTAACCCTCCATTTCCCAGTCTAAATTTTTGTTGGTTTTGTGTTTTTATTTTCGTGTTTCAGGACTACAAAATCACAATGATTGGAACCATGCCACGAAAGAAGAGTGATTCACGCAGGTTAGCTTCACCTATTCCAATATTGGTGACGACCCGACCTTTATCGGACACCACAATTACAACACCAACTCCATCAATTCCTCTAATATCCGAACCAACACCAGGCCCTTCAACGAGGAATCACACTTGAAAAGATAAGTAAGTTGACAAAAGAAGCCAATGGAATTCACAAAGTGGAGCTCTCACTTTTTTTCAACTACCAGTGTAACACCCCACTCCCGCAAGACCCGAACCCGATATCGTTGGTGATATCCGAGCCCGTGCCCCGCGAGGGTGACGTACTACATCAGTCGATTTAAAACTCAGTATACATTTTTTTTTACTTGAAGCCATTGCTTCCATGTTAACACGGCAAACACAGTAAGTAATTTAAGCCCGTATTCAATATAAACAAGTTTCAGTTATTACAGTTATCCAGTAATAATTTACAATCAGT
>JANZLD010284743.1:0-17302 GCA_026413575.1 Erythroxylum carthagenense
GGTCACAAATTATTAGTTTCCCATCAAAAACTTGTCGATTATAGCGTTTCACCCACGATTGGCAGCGTCGGTCGACCCGGTCAGGGACGTGGGCTCTTGCTACGGCCATGTGCGGTCTTACTCTGTAGTGAGAAAATAGCAGAAACAAGCCCCATTCGGTCACAAATTGTTAGTTTCCCATCAAAAACTCGTCGATTATAGCGTTGCACCCACGATCGGCACCGTCAGTCGACCCGGTCAGGGACTTGGGCTCTTGCTACGACCATGTGTGGTCTTGCTCTGTAGTGAAAAAATAGCAGAAACAAGCCCAAGTCGGTCACGAATCGTCAGTTTCCCATAAAAAATGCTTCGATTATAGCCTTGGACCCATGATCGGCATCGTTTGTCGACCCGGTCAGGGACGTGCGATCTTGCTATGGCCATGTGCGGTCATACTCTGAAGAGGGAAAATAGCAGAAACAAGCCCCAGTCAGTCACAAATTGTTAGTTTCCCATCAAAAACTTGTCGATTATAGCCCTGCACCGACGATCAGCACCTTTGGTCGATCCGATTAGGGACGTGGGCTCTTCCTACAACCATGTGCAGTCTTACTCTGTAGTAAGAAAATAGCATAAACAAGCGCCAGTTGATCATAAATTGTTAGTTTACCGTTAAAAACTCGTCGATTATCGCCATGCACCCACTATCGGCACCATTGGTTGACCCGGTCAGGGATGTGGGCTCTTGCTACGGCCATGTTCGGTATTACTCTGTAGTGAGAAAATAGAAGGAACAAGGCTCAGTTGATCACGAATCGCCAGTTTCTGATCAAAAACTCGTCGATTATAGCCTTGGACCCGTGATCGGCATCGTTGGTCGACCAGGTCAGGGAAGTCGGATCTTGTTACGGCCATGTGCGTTCATACTCTAAAGAGGGAAAATAGCAGAAAGAAGCCCCAGTCGGTCACAAATTGTTAGTTTCACAACAAAAACTCGTCAATTATAGCCTTGCACCCACAATCGACATCGTTGGTTGACCCGGTCAGGGATGTGCGCTCTTGCTTCGACCATGTGTGGTCTTACTCTGTAGTGAGAAAATAACAGAAACAAGCCCTAGTCGGTCAAAAATTGAGAGTTTCCTATTAAAAACGCGTCGATTATAGCCTTGTGCCCACGATCGGTACCGTCGGTTGATTCGGTCAGTGACGTGAGCTCTTACTGCGGCCATGTGCGGTCTTACTCTTTTTTGAGAAAATACCAAAAACAAGCCCAAGTCGATCTCGAATGGTCAGTTTCCCATCAAAAACTCGTGGGCTCTTGCTACGGCCATGTGCGGTCTTACTCTGTAGTGAGAAAATAGCAGAAACAAGCCCCAGTTGGTCACGAATCGTCAGTTTCCCATAAAAAAACTAGTCGATTATAGCCTTGGACACATTATCGGCACCGTTGGTCAACTCGATCATAGATGTGGGATCTTGCTGCGGCCTTGTGCTGTCATACTCTGAAGAGGGAAAATAGCAGAAACATGCCCCAATCGGTCACAAATTGTTATTTTCCTAACAAAAACTCATCGATTATAACCTTGCACACACGATTGGCACCGTTGGTCGACCCGATCAGGGACGTGGGCTCTTGCTACGACCATGTACGGTCTTACTCTGTAGTGAAAAATAGCAGAAACAAGCCCCAGTCAGTCACGAATCGTTAGTTTCCCATAAAAAAACTCGTCGATTATAGCCTTAGACCCATTATTGGCACCGTTGGTCGACCCGGTCATGGATGTGGGATCTTGCTGCAGCCTTGTGCTGTCATACTCTAAAGAGGGAAAATAGCATAAACATGCCCCAGCAGGTCACAAATTGTTAGTTTCCCATCAAAAAGTCGTCGATTATAACCTTGCACCCACCATCGGCACTGTCGGTCGACCCAGTAAGGGACATGGGCTCTTGCTACGGCCATGTGTGGTCTTACACTGTAGTGAGAAAATAGTAGAAACAAGCCCCAGGCAGTCACAAATATTTAGTTTCCCATCAAAAACCCGTCGATTGTAGCATATGATGTTGTTTGGAAACGTGCATAAAACGTCAAAAAAATGTGCATAAAATGTCAAAAAATGTACATTCTGCGAAGTTTTTTGGAAAAATTCATAAAACGTCTCCAAAATGCACATTCTTTGACTTTTTTTGGAAATGTACGTAAAATGTCATAGAAATGCACATTCAAAAAACATGCATAGAACGTCACCAAAATGCACATTCTGTGACAATTTTTGGAATGTGCATAAAACATCAAGAAATTGCACATTCTTTGACGTTTTTTGGAAACGTGCATAAAAAGTCACAAAATTGCACATTCTGTGACATTTTCTTGAAACGTGCATAAAACATCACAAAAATGCACATTCAAAAAAGGTGCATAAATCATCACAAAAATGCACATTCTGCAACATTTTTTGGACACGTGCATAAAACATCACAGAAATGCATATTCAAAAAACATGCATAAAATGTCACGAAAATGCACATTTTGCGATGTTTTTTGGAAATATGCATAAAACGTCACAAAAATGCACATTCAAAAAACGTGCATAAATGTCACAACAAGTCACATTCTTCGACATTTTTTGGAAATGTGCACAAAACGTCACGAAAATATGCATTCAAAAAATGTGCATAAAATGTCACAAAATTGCACATTCAAGAAACGTGCATATCTGCGATCTTTTTTGGAAACGTGCATAAAACGTCACGAAAATGCACATTCTGTGACATTTTTTGGAAACGTGCATAAAACATTATGAAAATGCGCATTCAAAAAATGCGCATAAAACGCCACAAAAACACACATTCAGTTGTTTTTTTGGAAACGTGTGTAAAACGTCACAAAAATGCACATTTTGTGACATTTTTTGGAAACGTTCATAAAACTTCGCGAAAATGCACATTCAAAAAATGTGCACAAAATGTCACGAAAATGCACATAAATTCACATTCAAAAAAGTGCATAAAACGTCACAAAAATGCACATTCTGCGACGTTTTTTGGAAACGTGCATAAAACGTCTCGAAAATGCGCATTCTATAACATTTTTTGGAAACGTGCATAAAATGTAATGAAAATATGCATTTAAAAAACGTGCATAAAACGTCATGAAAATGCACATTCAATGACAATTTTTGGAAACGTGCGTAAAACATCATAAAATGCACATTCTGTGACATTTTTTGGAAACGTGCGTAAAACGTCACGAAATATCCATTCCAAAAATATTCATAAAACGTCACGAAAATGTACATGATGAGACGTTGTTCGGAAATGTGCATAAAATGTCACCAAATTGCGCATTCAAAAAATGTGCTTAAAATGTCACGAAAATGCACATTCTGTGACATTTTTGGAAACGTGCATAAAACATCACAAAAATTCACATTCAAAAAACGTGCATAAAATGTACAAAAATGCATATTCTGTGATGTTTTTTGGAAACCTGTGTAAAACGTTACGAAAATGCACATTCAAAAGTCATTCATATAACGTCAACATTTTTGGAAACGTGCAACAAACGTCACGAAAATGTACATTAAAAAAATGTGCACAAAATGTTGCGAAAAAGCACATTTAAAAAAGGTGCATAAAACATCACAAAAATGCACATTCTTTGATGTCTTTTAGAAACGAACATAAAACGTCGCAAAAAATGCACATTTTGTGAAATTTTTCGAAAACGTGCATAAAACGTCACGAATATTCACAATCAAAAAATGTACATAAAACGTCGCAAAATTGCACATTCAAAAAACGTGCATAAAATATCACGAAAATGCACATTCTGTAACGAAATTACACATTCAAAAAAGTGCATAAAATGTAACAAAAATGCACATTATGTGATGTTTTTTAGAAATGTACATAAAACGTCACAAAAATGCATATTCTGTGACATTTTTTAAAACGTGCATAAAATGTTACGAAAATGCAAATTCAAAAAACGTGCATAAAATGTCACAAAAAGTCACATTCTGCAACATTTTTTGGAAACTAGCATAAAACGTCAAGCAATTGTACATTCAAATAAGTGCATAAAGTGTCACAAAAATGCACATTTTGTGATGTTTTTTGGAAACGTGCACAAAACGTCACAAAAATGCACGTTTTGTGACATAGTTTGGAAGCATGCATAAAACGTCACGAAAATGCATATTCAAAAAACATGCATAAAATGTCACGAATATGCACATTCTGTGACATTGTTTTAGAAATGTGCATAAAACGTAATGAAAATGCACGCCATAAAAATACACATTGAAAAAATGTGCGTAAAGTGTCACGAAAAGTCACATTCGGCGACATTCTTTTAAAACGTGCATAAAACGTCACAAAAATGCACATTCAAAAAACGTGCATAAAACGTCAAAAAAATGCACATTCTCTATTGATTTTTGAAGCGTGCATAAAACGTCAAAAAATGTACATTCTGCAACATTTTTTGGAAACGCGTGTAAAATGTCACGAAAATGTACATTCTTTGACCTTTTAGAAACATGCATAAAACGTTGAAAAATACACATTCTGTGACTTTTTTAGAAACGTGCATAAAAAGTCACAAAAATGCACATTCTGTGACATTTTTTGGAAACGTGCATAAAACGTCACAAAAATGCTCATTAAAAAAATGTGCATAAAACGTCAGAAAAATGCACTTTCTGTAACGTGCATAAAACGTCATGAAAATGTACATTGGAAACGTGCATAACACATCATGAAAATACATTTTCAAAAAACGAGCATAAAACGTCACAAAAATGAACATTTTGTGACAGTTTTTGGAAACACTTATAAAATGTGATAGAAATGCACATTCAAAAAATGCTCATAAAACGTCACCAAAATGCACATTCTGCAACATATTTTAAAAATGTGCATAAAACATTAAGAAAATGCACACTCTGTGACTTTTTTGGAAACGTGCATAAAATGTCACAAAAATTCACAATAAAAAACGTGCATAAAGTGTCATGAAAAGTCACATTCTAAACGTTTTTTGGAAACTTGCATAAAACGTCATGAAAATGCACATTCAAAAACACGCATAAAACATCAGAAAATGCACATTCTGTGACGTTTTTTGGAAAAGCGTGTAAAAGGTCAAGAAAATGCACATTCAAAAAACGTGCATAAAACGTCACAAAAATGCACATTTTGGAATGTTTTTTGGAAACGTGCATAAAACGTCACAAAAATGTTCATTCAAAAAAGGTGCATGAAATATCACGAAAATGCACATTCTGTGACATTTTTTGGAAACGTGCATAAAACGTGACAAAAATGCACATTTTGTGATGTTTTTTTTAATCGTGCGTGAAACGTCACGGAAATGCGCATTCAAAAAAGTGCATAAAATGTCACGAAAATGCACATTCTGTGACGTTTTTTGGAAACGTGCATAAAACATCACGAAAATGCACATTCTGTGACATTTTTTTGAAACGTACATAAAACATCATGAAAATGCACATTCAAAATACATGCATAAAACGTGAAAAAAATGCACATTTAAGACCTTTTTTAGGAAATGTGCATAAAACGTGACGGAAATGCACATTCAAAAAAGGTGCATAAAACCTCACAAAATGTCCATGCTGCGACGTTATTTGGAAACGTGCATAAAACGTCACAAAAATGCACAATCAAAACACATGCATAAAACTTCGCAAAAATGCACATTATGCGACTTTTTTAGAAATGTGCATAAAACGTCACGAAAATGCACATTCTGTGACATTTTTTGGAAAGTTGCATATAATGTCACAATAATGCACACAGTCTGTGACATTTTTCGGAAACGTGCATAAAATGTCGCGCAAAGGCACATTCAAAAAACGTGCATAAAATGTTACGAAAAGTCACACTCTACGACGTTTGTTGGAAACGTGCATAAAACGTCATGAAAATGCACATTCAAAAAGTGTGCATAAAATATCACAAAATGCACATTCTGTGATGTTTTTTGAAAACGTGCATAAAACGTCATGAAAATCTACATTCAAAAAACGTGCATAAAACGTCACGAAAATGCATATGCTGTGATGTTTCTTGGAAACGTGCATAAAATGTCACAAAAATGCACATTCTGTGACTGTTTTTGGAAACGTGCATGAAACGTCAGGAAAATACACATTCAAAAAACATGCATAAGACATCACAAAAATGCACATTCTGTGACGTTTTTTGGAAACGTGCATATAATGTCACAGAAAAATGCACATTCTGTGATGTTTTTTGGAAACGTGCATATAATGTCACGAAAAGGCACATTCAAAAAACGTGCATAAAATGTCATGAAAAGTCACACCCTATGACGTTTTTTGGAAACGTGCATAAAATGTCGCGAAAATGCACATTCAAAAAACATGCATAAAATGTCACGAAAAGCCACACTGTGCGACATTTTTTAGAAACGTGCATAAAACGTCACGAAAATGCACATTCAAAAAACGTGCTTAAAATATCACGAAAATGCACATTCTATGATATTTTTTGGAAATGTGCATAAAACGTCACGAAAATATACATTAAAAAAACGTGCATAAAACGTCACAAAAATGCATGTTCTGTGACGTTTTTTGGAAATGTGCATAAAACCTCACGAAAATTCACTTTCAAAAAATGTGCATAAAATGTAACAAAAATGAACATTTTGCGACGTTTTTTGGAAACATTCATAAAACGTGACGGAAATGCGCATTCAAAAAATGCACATAAAAAGTCACGAAAATGCCCATTCTGTGACTTTTTTTAGAAACGTGCATAAAACGTGACGAAAATGCACATTCTGCGACTTTTTTGGGAAACGTGCATAAAATATCATGAAAAATCACATTCACGAAAAGTGCATAAAATGTCACGAAAAGTCACATTCTGCGACGTTTTTTGGAAACGTGTCTAAAACGTCATGAAAATGCACATTCAAAAAAAGTGCATAGAACGCCAAAAAAATACACATTCTGAGACTTTTTTGGAAACGTGGGTAAAACGTCACAAAAATGCATATTCAAAAAACGTGCGTAAAACGTCATGAAAATGCACATTTTGTGATTTTTTTGGAAGCGTGCGTAACACATCACAAAAACATCACGAAAATGCACATTTTATGCCATTTTTTTTAAACGAGCATAAAACATCACGAAAATGCACATTAAAAAAAACGTGCATAAAGCGTCATACAAATGCACAATTTGTGACGTTTTCTTGGAAACGTGACGGAAATGCACAATCAAAAAATTTGCATAAAACTTCACGAAAATGTACAAGCTGCGACGTTGTTTTGAAATGTGCATAAAAAATCACAAATATGCACATTCAAAAAACGTGCTTAAAACTTCTCGAAAATGCACATTCTGCGACATTTTTTGGAAACGTGCATAAAATTTCACAAAAAAGCACAGAATGTGCATTTTCATGACGTTTTATGCACTTTTTTGAATGTGCATTTTCGTCACATTTTATGCATGCTTCCAATAAACGTCACAGAATATGCATTTTTGTGACGTTTTATGCACATTCTTGATTGTGCATTATCGTGACATTTTTTGCACGTTTCCAAAAAGGCCTAGAAAGTGCATTTTTGTGACATTTTATGCACGTTTTTTGATTGCGCATTTTGGTGACGTTTTATACACATTTCAAAAAAATCACAGAATGTGACTTTTTTTGACGTTTTATGCACGCTTTAAAAAAATGTCGCAGATTGTGCATTTTTGTGACGTTTTATGCAAATTTCCAAAAAACGTCGCAGATTGTGCATTTTCGTGACGTTTGATGCCCGTTTTTAAAAAACGTCGTAGAATGGGCATTCTCGTGATGTTTTATGCACGTTTCGAAAAAATGATGCAGAATGTACATTTTCGTGACATTTTATGCAAGTTTTTTGAATGTGCATTTTTTTGACGTTTTATCCACATTTTCAAAAAACGTCGCAGAATGTGCATTTTCGTAATGTTTTATGCGCGTTTTTCTAATTTGCATTTTCGTGATATTTTATACACGTTTCCAAAAAACATCACAGAATGTGCTTTTTTTGATATTTTATGCACGTTTCTAAAAAACGTCACAGAATGTGCATTTTTGTCATATTTTATGCACCTTTGCAAAAAATGTCACATTATGTGTTTTTTTGAATGTGCTTTTTCGTAACATTTTTTGCACTTTTTTTGAATGTGCATTTCTGTGACATCTTATGCACAATTTTTTATTGTGCATTTTCGAGACGTTTTATGCACATTTCCAAAAAATGTCATAGAATGAGCATTTTTGTGACCTTTCATGTACGTTTCCAAAAAACATCAAAGAATGAGCATTTTTGTGACATTTTATGCTTGTTTTTGAATGTGAAATTTCGTGACATTTTATGAACTTCCCAAAAAATGTCAGAATGTGCATTTTTGTGACGTTTTATGCACGTTTTTTAAAAACATCCCAGAATGTGCATTTTCGTGACGTTTTATGCACGTTTTCTGATTGCGCATTTTTGTGACATTTTATACACCTTTCAAAAAAATCGCAGAATGTAATTTTTTTTGTAATTTTTTTTGGCGTTTTATGCAAGTTTTAAAAAAATGTCGCAGAATGTGCATTTTTGTGACGTTTTATGCAAATTTCGAAAAAACATCATAGAATGTGCATTTTCGTGATGTTTTAAGCATCTTCTTTGATGCTTTTTGTGACACTTTTTGTGACATTTTTGCACGTTTTTTAAAAACTTCCCAGAATGTGCATTTTCGTGACATTTTATGCACGTTTTCTGGTTGCGCATTTTTGTGACGTTTTATGCACGTTTCCAAAAAATCGCAGAATGTGACTTTTTTTATGTTTTATGCACGTTTAAAAAAATGTTGTAGAATATGCATTTTTGTGACGTTTTATGCAAATTTCCAAAAAATGTCGCACAATGTGCATTTTCGTGACGTTTTATGCATCTTCTTTGAATGTACATTTTCATGACGTTTTATGCACGTTTTTAAAAAACGTCACAGAATGAGCATTTTCGTGACATTTATGCACCTTTTCACAAAACATCATAGAATGTGCATTTTTGGACGTTTTACGCACGTTTCCAAAAAATGTCACAGAATGTGCATTTTCATGACGTTTTATGCACTTTTTTGAATGTGCATTTTCGTGACGTTTTATGCACATTTCCAATCAACGTCACAGAATATGCATTTTTGTGAGGTTTTATGCACATTTTTGATTGTGCGTTATTGTGACGTTTTTTGCACGTTTTCAAAAAACATCTCAGAATGTGCATTTTCGTGACATTTTATGCACGTTTTCTGATTGCACATTTTTGTTACGTTTTATACACTTTCAAAAAAATCGCAGAATGTAAACTTTTTTTGACGTTTTATGCACGTTTTAAAAAAGTGTCACAGAATGTGCATTTTTATGACGTTTTATGCAAATTTTCAAAAAATATTGCAGAATGTGCATTTTCGTGATTTTTTATGCATCTTCTTTGAATGTTCATTTTTGTGACGTTTTATGCATGTTTTCAAAAAACGTCGCAGAATGTGCATTTTTGTGACATTTATGCACCTTTTCAAAAAACGTCACAGAATGTGCATTTTCGTGACATTTATGCACCTTTTCAAAAAACGTCACAGAATGTGCATTTTTTGACGTTTTACGCACGTTTCCAAAAAATGTCACAGAATGTGTATTTTCATGGCTTTTTATGCACTTTTTTTAATGTGCATTTTCCTGACGTTTTATGCACATTTCCAATAAACGTCACAGAATATGCTTTTTTTGTGATGTTTTATACACATTCTTGATTGTGCATTATCGTGACATTTTTTGCACGTTTCCAAAAAACGTCCCAGAATGTGCATTTTCGTGATGTTTTATACACGTTTTCTGATTGTGTATTTTTGTAACGTTTTATACAGGTTTCAAAAAAGTCGTAGAATGTAACTTTTTTTGACGTTTGATGTGCATTTTAAAAAAATGTCACAGAATGTGCATTTTTGTGACATTTTATGCAAATTTCCAAAAACATCGCAAAATGTGTATTTTCGTGACGTTTTACGCATCTTCTTTGAATGTGCATTTTCGTGACGTTTTATGCACGTTTTCAAAAAAAGTCACAGAATAGGCATTTTCGTGATGTTTTATGCACGTTTTCAAAACACATCGCAGAATGTGTATTTTCGTGACATTTACGCATCTTTTCAAAAAACGTCGCAGAATGTGCCTTTTTTGACATTTTATGCACGTTTCCAAAAAAATCACAGAATGTGCATTTTTTTTTGACGTTTTATGCACGTTTCCAAAAAATTTCACATAATGTGCATTTTCATGACATTTTATACACGTTTTTGTGACGTTTTTTTTCACGTTTCCAAAAAACGCTCCAGAATGTGCATTTTCATGACCTTTTATGCACTTTTTTTGATTGCTCATTTTGTGACGTTTTATACACGTTTCCAAAAAATCGCAGAATGTGACTTTTTTTGACGTTTTATGCATGCTTTAAAAAAATGTTGCAAAATGTTCATTTTTATGACGTTTTATGCAAATTTCCAAAAAATGTCACGGAATGTGCATTTTTGTGACGTTTTATGCATCTTCTTTGAATGTGCATTTTCGTGACGTTTTATGCATGTTTTCAAAAAACGTCGTAGAATTGGCATTTTCATGATGTTTTATGCTCGTTTTCAAAAAACGTCGCAGAATGTGCGTTTTGGTGATATTTATGCACCTTTTCAAAAAACGTCACAGAAAGTTCAATTTTTTTACGTTTTATGCAAATTTCCAAAAAACGTCGCACAATGTGCATGTTCGTGACGTTTTATGCATCTTCTTTGAATGTACATTTTCGTGACGTTTTATGCACGTTTTCAAAAAAGTGGCAGAATGTGCATTTTCGTGACAATTATGCACCTTTTCAAAAAATGTCATAGAATGTGCATTTTTTTATGTTTTATGCACGTTTCCAAAAAATGTCACAGAATGTGCATTTTCATGACGTTTTATGCACTTTTTTGAATGTGCATTTTCGTGACGTTTTATGCATGTTTTCAATAAACGTCACAGAATTTGCATTTTTGTGATGTTTTATGTACATTCTTGATTCTGCATTATCGTGACATTTTTTGCAAGTTTCCAAAAAAATCCCAGAATGTGCATTTTTGTGACGTTTTATGCACGTTTTCTGATTGCGCATTTTTATGATATTTTATACACTTTTTGAAAAAATAGCAGAATGTGACTTTTTTTTACGTTTGATGCATATTTTAAAAAAATGTCGCAAAATGTGCATTTTTGTGACGTTTTATTCAAATTTCCAAAAGACATCGCAGAATGTTCATTTTCGTGATGTTTTATGCATCTTCTTTGAATGTGCATTTTCATGACGTTTTATGCATATTTTCAAAAAATGTCGCAGAATGTGCATTTTCGTGACATTTTTGCACCTTTTCAAAAAATGTCACAGAATGTGCATTTTTTGATGTTTTATGCACGCTTCTAAAAAATGTCACAGAATGTGTATTTTCATGACGTTTTATACACTTTTTTGAATGAGCATTTTCTTGACGTTTTATGCACGTTTCCAATAAACGGCACAGAATATGCATTTTTGCGACGTTTTATGCACATTCTTGAATGTGCATTGTCATGATGTTTTTTGCACGTTTCCAAGAAACGTCCCAGAATGTGCATTTTTGTGACGTTTTATGCACGTTTTCTGATTGCGCATTTTTGTCACGTTTTATACACGTTTCAAAAAAGTCGCAGAATGTGACTTTTTTCACGTTTGATGCACGTTTTAAAAAAATGTCATAGAATGTGCATTTTAGTAATATTTTATGCAAATTTCCAAAAAACATCGCAGAATGTGCATTTTCGTGACATTTTATGCATCTTCTTTGAATGTGCATTTTCGTGACGTTTTATGCACATTTTCAAAAAATGTCGCAGAATGGGCATTTTCGTGATGTTTTATGCACGTTTTCAAAAAATATCGCAGAATGTGCATTTTCTTGACATTTATGCATATTTTAAAAAAAGTTACAAAATGTGCATTTTTTAAATTTTTATGCACGTTTCCAAAAAATGTCACAGGATGTGCTTTTTTTGGCGTTTTATGCACGTTTCCAAAAAATGTCACATAATATGCATTTTCATGACGTTTTATGCACTTTTTTGTGACATTTTTGTGACGTTTTTTGCACGTTTCCAAAAAACGTCTCAGAATGTGCATTTTCATGACATTTTATGCACGTTTTTTTATTTCCCATTTTTCTGATAATTTATACACGTTTCCAAAAAATCACAGAATGTGACTTTTTTTGACGTTTTATGCACGTTTTAAAAAAATGTCGCAGAATGTGCATTTTTTTACGTTTTATGCAAATTTTCCAAAAACGTCGCAGAATGTACATTTTCGTGACGTTTTATGCATCTTCTTTGAATGTGCATTTTCGTGACGTTTTATGCACGTTTTCAAAAAACGTCTCAAAATGTGGATTTTCGTGACATTTATGCATCTTTTCAAAAAACGTCGCAGAATGTGCATTTTTTTCACGTTTTATGCACGTTTCCAGAAAATGTAACAGAATGTGCATTTTCATGACGTTTTATGCACTTTTTTGAATGTGCATTTTCGTGACGTTTTATGCATGTTTTCAAAAAACGTCGCAGAATGGGCATTTTGGTGCTGTGTTATGCACGTTTCCAAAAAATGATGCAGAATGTGCATTTTCGTGACATTTTATGCACGTTTTTTGAATGTGCATTTTTTCGACGTTTTATGCACGTTTCTAAAAACGTCACAGAATGAGCATTTTTTTGACTGTGACTTTTTTGGAAACGTGCATAAAAAGTCACAAAATTGCACATTCTGTGACATTTTTTTGAAACGTGCATAAAATGTCACGAAAACGCAAATTTAAAAAGGTGCATAAAACGTCGAAAAAATGCACATTCTGTGACTTTTTTTAGAAACGTGCATAAAAAGTCACAAAAAAGCAAATTCTGTGACATTTTTTGGGAACGTGCACAATCAAAAAAGTACATAAAATGTCACGAAAAGTCACATTCAGCGACGTTTTTTGGACACGTGCGTAAAACGTCACGAAAATGCACATTTAAAAAACGTGCATAAAACATCACGAAAAAGCACATTCAGTGACGTTTTTTGGAAACGCCCATAAAATGTCACAAAAATGCATATACAGAAAATGTGCATAAAACGTCACAAAAATGCACATTCTGCGATGTGTTTTTGGTAACGCCCATAAAACGTCACGAAAATGCACATTCTGTGACGTTTTTTGGAAATGTGCATAAAACGTTAAAAAAATGCACATTCTGTGACCTTTTTGGAAACGCGAATAAAAAATCACAAAAATGCACATTCTGTAACATTTTTTGGAAATGTGCTTGAAACATCACAAAAATGCACATTCAAAAAAGTGTATAAAAGTCAAAAAAATGTACATTTGTGACATTTTTTGGTAACGTGCATAAAACGTCACAAGAATGCACATCCAAAAAAGTGCATAAAATTCCAAAAAATACACATTTTGTGGCTTGTTTGGAAACGTGCATAAAAAATCACAAAAAGGCACATTCTGTGACATTTTTTGGAAACGTGCATAAAACATCACGAAAATGCACATTCAAAAAAATGCATAAAATGTCGAAAAAAGCACATTCTGTAACTTTTTTAGAAACATGCATAAAAAGTCACAAAAATGCACATTCTGTAACATTTTTTAGAAACGTGTGTAAAAAGTCACAAAAATGCACATTCTGTGACATTTTTTGGGAACGTGCAAAAATTGTCACAAAAATGCACAATAAAAATGTGCATAAAATGTCACGAAAAGTCACATTCTGTGATGTTTTTTGGAAACGTGCATAAAAAGTCATAAAAATGCACATTCTGTGACGTTTTTTGGGAACGTGTGTAAAACGTCACAAAAATGCACAATAAAAAAACGTGCATAAAATGTCACGAAAACTCACATTCTGCGACGTTTTTTGGAAACGTGCGTAAAACGTTGAAAAAATGCACATTCAAAAATGTGCAAAAAATGTCACAGAATGTGCATTTTTTCCACGTTTTACGCACGTTTCCAAAATCGTCACAGAATGTGCATTTTTGTGATGTATTATGCACGTTTCCAAAAAAGTATCAGAATGTGCATTTTTTCCACGTTTTATGCAGGTTTCCAAAATCGTCACAGAATGTGCATTTTTGTGACGTTTTATGCACGTTTCCAAAAAATGTCACAATGTGCATTTTTTCCACGTTTTACGCACGTTTCCAAAATCGTCACAGAATGTGCATTTTTGTGACATTTTATGCACGTTTCCAAAAAAGTCACAGAATGTGCATTTTTTCCATGTTTTACGCACATTTCCAAAATCGTCACAGAATGTGCATTTTTGTGATGTTTTATGCATGTTTTCAAAAAACGTCACAGAATGTTACTTTCCGTGACACAGAATGTTACTTTCCGTGACATTTTATGCATGTTTTTTGAATGTACATTTTTATGACGTTTCCAAAAAATGTCACAAAAAGTACATTTTTGTCACAGTTTATGCACGTTTCCAAAAAACGTCACAGATTTTGCTTTTTTTTTTTGAAGTTTTATGCACGTTTTCAAAAAACATAACAGAATGTGCATTTTTTTGACGTTTTATGCATGTTTTTTGAATGGGCATTTTTATGACGTTTTACGCACGTTTCTAAAAAAACTCACATAATGTGTATGTTTGTGAAGTTTTACACACCTTTCCAAAAAAAGTAACAGAATGTGCATTTTTGTGACGTTTTATGCACGTTTCTAAAAAAAGTCACAGAATGTTCATTTTTTAACATTTTATACACGTTTTTTGATTGTGCATTTTTATGACATTTTATGCACTTTTCCAAAAAACGTCACAAAATATGCATTTTGGTGACGTTTTGTGCACATTTTTTGAATGTGCAGTTTCTTGATGTTTTCAAAAAATGTCACAGAATGTGCATTTTCGTGACGTTTTATGCACGTTTCTCAAAACCATCACAGAATGTACATTTTTGTGATGTTTTATAAACCTTTTTTAATGTACATTTTCATGATGTTTTTTGCTTGATTCCAAAAAAAGTCACAGAATGTCCACTTTTGTGACATTTTATGCATGTTTCAATGTCCATTTTTGACGTTTCGTGACATTTTATGCACGTTTTTTCTATGTGCATTTTTGTGACATTTTATGCATGTTTTCAAAATGTCCCAGAATGTGCATTTTTATGACATTTTATGCACGTTTCCAAAAAGTTACAGAATGCGCATTTTTATGACTTTTCGTGACATTTTATGCACGTTTTTTCAATGTGCATTTTTGTGACGTTTTATGCACGTTTCCAAAAAATGTCACATAATGTCCATTTTTGTGAGTTTTTATGCATGTTTTCAAAAAAGTCACAGAATGTGCATTTTTTCCACGTTTTACGCACGTTTCCAAAATCGTCACAGAATGTGCATTTTTGTGACGTTTTAGGCACGTTTTCAAAAAATGTCACAGAATGTGAGTTTTCGTGACATTTTATCGTGACATTTTATGCATTCAAAAAACGTGCATAAAATGTCACGAAAAGTAACATTCTGCGATGTTTTTTGGAAACGTGCATAAAACGTCACAAAAATGCACATTCAATAATGTGCATAAAACATCACAAAAATGCACATTCTGTGACATTTTTGGAAACGTGCATAAAACGTCGAAAAAATGCACATTCTGTGACTTTTTTTGGAAATGTGCATAAAAAGTCACAAAAATGCACATTCTGTGACATTTTTTTGAAACGTGCATAAAAAGTCACAAAAATGCACATTGAAAAAACATGCATAAAATGTCACAAAAAGTCACAATAGGCGACATTTTTTAGAAACGTGCATAAAACGTAACGGAAATGCACAATAAAAAAATGTGCATAAAATGTCACGAAAATGTGCATTCTGCGACGTTTTTTAGAAACGTGCATAAAATGTCAAGAAAATGCACAATCAAAAAACGTGCATAAAACGTCACAAAAATGCACATTATGTGACTTTTTTTAGAAACATGCATAAAAAGTCACAAAAATGCACAACCGAAAATCATACGTAAAGCATCAAGAAAATGCACATTCTGTGATGATTTTTGGAAACATGCATAAAACGTCACAAAAATGCACATTCTGTGATATTTTTTGGAAACGTGCATAAAACGTCTCGAAAATGCACATTGAAAAAATGTGCATAAAATGTCACGAAAATACACATTCAACGACGTTTTTTGGAAACGTGCAAAAAAGTCACAAAAATGCACATTCTGCGACGTTTTTTAGAAAAGTGTGTAAATTGTCAAGAAAATGCACAACCAAAAAGCGTGCATAAAAAGTCACAAAAATGCACATTCCACGACATTTTTCAAAAACGTGCATAAAACGTCCCGAAAATACAAATTCTGCAACGTTTTTTGGAAAAGTGCATAAAATGTCACGAAAATGCACAATCAAAAAGCTTGCACAAAATATCACAAACACGCACATTCTGCAACGTTTTTTGGAAACATGGATAAATATTGCATAAAACGACACAAAAATGCACGTTCAAAAAATGTGCATAAAATGTCACAAAAATTCAAATTCTGTGACGTTTTTTAGAAACGTCGCTAAAACGTCACGAAAATGCACATTCAAAAAATGTCACGAAAGAGCAAATTCTATGATGTTTTTTGGAAACGTGCGTAAAACATCACAAAAACGCACAATTTGTGAAATTTTTTGGAAACGTGCATAAAATATCACAAAAATGCGTATTCAAATAATGTGCATAAAACGTCAAGAAAATGCACATTCTGCGACATTTTTTGGAAATGCATATAAAATGTGATGAAAATGCACTTTCTGTGACATTTTTATGGAAACCTGCATAAAACGTCACGAAAATGAACATTCAAAAAATGTGCAAAAAATGGACATTTTGCGACATTTTTTAGAAACATGCATAAAATGTCACGAAAATGCACAATCAAAAAACGTGCATAAAACGTCACAAAAATGCGCAACCAAAAATCGTACGTAAAGTGTCACGAAAATGCACATTCTGTGATGATTTTTGAAAACGGGCATAAAACGTCACAAAAATGCACATTCAGTGACATTTTTTGGAATCGTACATAAAATGTCACGAAAAAGCACATTCAAAAAATGTGCATAAAACGTCAGAAAATGCACATTTTGCGACGATTTTTGGAAACGTGCATAAAATGTCACAAAAAT
>JANZLD010286075.1:0-17283 GCA_026413575.1 Erythroxylum carthagenense
CAAAATTTAGGATTAAGTAGTTGGGTTTCGGCAACGGGATCCGACATCAGTTGGGCTCCGGATTCGGGGTCTAACATTGTATGTCCCAAAATTCTCCTTTATTTTATAGCTAGCAATAAGGGAAAGATTATTAACCTTTGATATGATTAAAGGTGGCTTGTAAGTGCTTATTGACTATATATTTACTCCCAGTGCTTAGTGATTAATGTTATGTTGTGGTTAAGATACTTATTTTATTTTATATTTTATTTTAGGAACAAGTTGGAGGAATAAGAACCAAAATAAGCTAAAAATATATCCTTGGAGTCATTCTATCAATGCTTAATCTTATTTTCCTTTTTGGAAGCAAGAAGAAGATGAATTAGGGTGAAGATAGGACAAAGAATGTACAAAATGAAGTTATTGGAACTTACATGGTCATATATGATATTATGTAACTCATTGGAAGTGCGTAGGAGCTCGAAGATGCAATTTCAACCACTTTTATAACCTACACGACTATGTGTGGACTTACATGTCTGTATAAGTTAGCAACACAACTAGCTTACTATGAATGTGTAAGATGACAATTCATGCAATTTTTATAGACATGATCACCTACATGCCTACATATCTGACCATGTATTATAATAAGATCCTGATTTTTAATATAAAAGGGAATTTAAGAGTCCAAATTAGGAATGAAGACTTTAAAGACATGAAAGGGGGTAGATTTCTTACCCTTTGGAGAGTTATAAGGAGCTAACCTTCATCCTTCGAGTGAAAAGGGGATATCAATGTCGATGAACATGTTTAGGCATTAATTAATCTAGTGATGTTGCTTTTACTTTCTTTTGGAATTGATTATGTTATTCTATGACTAATGTTTTGGGATTTTTGTAATAATATTTAGACACTTCTAATGGATTATATATGTTTGAACTCATAACTAGAATCTAGATTACAATATATAACAGTTATACATCTAATTCACCTGTGGTAAACTAATGGTTGAGCATCATTAAGGATAACATAGCATAGGTTAAATGACCAGAGTTTATATAGTCATTGCTTAGATTAACATATTTTCATGTTACGTAATGTGATTGTCATAATAAATCTAGAGAATTTATTCTAGGTTATTTGATAGCTAAACCTAATTAAAGAGCTTATTTTAATTTGATAAAACCTAAGGAAAAATTGGGATTACCAAAGATTATTGTTAACCTATACTTAATAGTTTCAAAGAGAGGTACGATAACAGCATGACGATTGAATGTGCTCATTTATGTGAAGGTTGAGTTTAAACTGCTTACTAAATCTGGAACCCATTGATTAATCCTAGCAATTTTGTATTGTTTGATTTGATTTGATTTGACTTTAATAGTTTATCTTTACCTTATTTTGTTAATCTAATTAACTAAAATGCCCTTATCCAATCGTAAACACTAATTTATTCATTTTAAAAGTTAGACACACACTCTCTGTGGATACGATCTTAGCTCACCATTACTATAAATTTAGATGTGAAGAGTTAGGTTTTATTTTCTAGTGTATTCAATGCATATCAAGAATTTTGGAGTTATTGTTGGGAAGTGAAGTGATTTAGTTTTTGTTTTTGAATTTTAATAGTATTTTGTATATATATTTGTTTATAATTGGTTTCTATGGTTATTACTTGATCTTTTTATGTTCATTAATGTTTGTGTATAGTAGTGTAACAACCCAACATATACCCTGGAAGTATTATAGCATGTCTAGGGTGTATTAAGAAGTGAACATAATGAATTGAGTGCATTTTAGTATAGTAAGAGACATAATGGTACTTAATGTAAAAGACAAGGGTAAATGGATAATTTGTTCTCTTTGACATGGACATACATTCTTAGACTTGAAATATGTATGGAAATTTTTGATATGTTTGCTTGGACTTACGAATGTGATGTGATCCCATTTGCTTACGAAATTTTTTAGGCTAAATTGGATGTGTTTTTTTTTTTTTTGGTTGCTCTTGCATGATAAGACCAAAGTTAGTTAATTTGGAATGTATATCTCACTAAATGGATAGGTTCCACTAAACAAATTTATGTAATTCGGCCATATCTTGGCCTGTAGACCTGGAAATTGGATAATTTTAATTGGATATTAAATTAGAGACATAGGTCTAAAACTTTCATGAAGGAATCAAAATCTGATTCTACCTCTAAGAGTTTTGAATTTTGCTTTGAAATAGAGTTCCAGCTATTGTCCTTAATTTCAAACAACCTATAGTTTTTAGGGCATAACTCCCGATATAATTAACCAAATTTCATGAAATTTTTGCCATTAGAAACAAGGCATAGAGGAATGAAATAAATTGATAATATTATAGGCTAATGTGGGAATTAAAGGAAGAAGAAGGACCAATATGCAATTTTCCTAAAGTCAATTCATGGACCAATAAGATTAAAACATGTGTGTCCAGTAGAGTTGTAACATATGGACCAATAAAATTTTAACACATGGACCAATAGAATTGTAACACATGGTCCAATGGGATTGTAACATATGGTTCAATAGGATTGTGAGGTATGGACAAATGGGATTGAAACATGTTTCTAAGACTAGAAAATTCATGAAAAGGCATATGGAGAGAGGAGATGGACGAAACTTTGACAGCTTGGCTTTAATTTTTCTCCTCTCGATTTCGGCTTCTTCATCCCATCATTTTACACTTGGTGATTCAAGGAAGAGAAGGAAAAGCGATAGAGAACTACTTTGCCAATTTTAAGGCTTGGGATTTCACTTAGCTGATTTCTATACTTGTGTATTATTGAATGGATATAAAGATTCATTTGGATGTTTAATTATTTCTGGGATGTTTCTTTGGAGTTATTTTGGTATTGCTTTGCATGAACTTGGTTGTATATGACAAGAGAGCATTGTGTAGTGGAATTCTGTCTGGGGTTTGTTTGAGTCAGTCACATTGTTTGAGTCATAACTCAGCTTAAAGACCTCAAAATTGTGTGATTTTAGTTGCATATGGAACCTAATACTTATAGATAAATATCTCTAAAAGGCACTCTGACCTAATTATGGTTCTATGACTTTGGAAATTGAGATCAAAAAAGGTAACCTGATGTTGCCCCTGTTTTGGAATAGCTTGTGATATTTTGCCTATATCTCATGATTTAGAAGTCTAAATGGTATGATTATTGGTTATATAGAAATTATAGACATGGAGGAAAAAATGTATAGAAGACCTTGAAACGCATTTGTGACTTTTTCAATATGCATATTAGGGAACAATTAGTGGTATGAATGGAGAGAGTCTCTATCACAACCGTGATATTGTTTTTGTTTTTGATTTTTTTTACCGAATCTTATCTAAATCATTTTGAATGTGTATGAGACCTTTCAAACACCTCCAAATAAATGAAATAGGACTTACCATGTGTGAATTGGGTGATTGAACATTGAAATTTCAGATTGATGATAATGCATTCCAAAGAAAACTTACTTGTACATAAATGATTGGTATGCATATTTATTTCTCACATATGTATAGTATGAATATAAAAGTGAGATTTTGACACCCTCCTAATGGTGGTAAGTTATGACTTGCATGTATGAACACATACATAGATTTTATGATTTGAAATGTATATCATATGATTTGTTAATAAATGAATTGTGAAATTTGCAAATGGTTAAAGGAAATGTTATTGTGCCTACTCTATTGTCTTAGTTGTGGATAAATGGGCATGCCTATATGGTTACAATATAACTGCTACAGTTTGACACCAGCGGTGTCCACAGTTCGATACCTTCGGGTATCCATAGTTTGATATCTTCAGATATTCACAGCGCCCATTACATATACCCATAGAAAATATGCAGGTTTAACCCAAAAAGGAAACTTAACAGTCATAAATAAGAAATACAACATGACAACATGAATAATTGGTATTGATGAGCATTTGTATTGGTTGTAATGATGTGCAATTATATAATTTGCGTTCCTTCTTCAAACATTTTGGTATGTATTGCCCCCTAACAATAGATTAGATCCACCGGATGAGAAACTCCATTCTGTATTACTGCTGAGTCGTCGGACTTATCCACCAAGGGATTCCTGGAATTTTTGTGGATTGTGTTGGGGGAAATCTACCAAAATGATTGTAATAACCTTTTAGTTAGGTATTGGAGCAACATTACCTATTGATAAATCCTTAACTTTAGGTCTTTATCAAATTGATTCGATTGTAAAAAAAATATTACGACAGGGAATAGTCGCTTCAAAATGAATTATCCCTAGATAACATCTATTTAATTAAATTATTCATTTATTTTGAGAAAAAAATATGGTAAAAATGACAATTGGATTTTCATTTGATTTAGAAAAAAATAATTGCGCATCATTACAATCAATACAAATGCTCATCAATACCAATTATTTATCTTGTCATGTTGTATTTTTTATTTATGACTGTTAAGTTTCCTTTCTGTGTTAAGCCTGCATATTGTCTGTGGTTGTGGATAACGGGTATCGTGGATATCTGAAGATATTAAACTGTGGATACCCGAAGGTATCGAACTGTAGATACCTGAAGGTATCAAACTATAGTAGCTGCATTGTAACCCTATTGGCATGCCCATGTATCTATAACCAAGACAATAGAGCAGGCACTATAACATTTCCTTTAATCATTTGCAAATTTCACAATTCATATATTAACAAATCATATGATATATATTTCAAGTCATAAAATCTATATATGTGTTCATACATCCAATTCATAACTTACCACCATTAGGAGGGTGTCAAAATCACACTTTTATAATCACACTATACGTATATGAGCAATAAATATGCATACCAATCATTTATGTACAAGTAAGTTTTCTTTGGAATGCATTATCATCAATCTTAAATTTCAATGTTTAGTCACCCAATTCACACATGTTAAGTCCTATTTCATTTATTTAGAGGTGTTTCAAAGGTCTCATACACATTTAAAAAGATTCGGATAAGATTTGGTAAAAAAATCGGAAATAAAAACAATGTCACAGTCGTGAGAGACACTCTCTCCATTCATACCACTACTTGTTCCTTAATACGCATATAGAAAAAGTCAGAACTGGGTTTCAAGGTCTTCAAGAAAAATTTTTCCTCCATGTCGATAGTTTTTATATAACCAATAATTAGACCATTTAGACTTCTAAATCATGAGATATAGGCAAAATATCACAAGTTGTTCCAAAATAGGGGCAGTATCAGGTCAAATTTTTTTCAATCTTAATTTCCAAGGTCATAAAGCCATAATTAACTCTGATTCTCTTCTAGAGATATTTATCTCTATGTCTTAGATTTCATGTGCAACTGAAATCACACAATTTGGAGGTCTATATGCTGAGTTATGACTCAAACAATATGACTGATTTAAACAAAACCTAGACAGAATTCCACTACACAATACTCTCTTGTCATATACAACCAAGTTCATACAAAGTAATACCAAAATAACACCAAAGAAAAAATTCCAGCAACAATTACATCCAAATGAATCTTTATATCCATTCAATCATACAAAAATATAGAAATCAACTAAGTGAAATCCTAAACCTTAAAATTGGCAAAGTACTTCTCTAATGCTTTTCCTTCTCTTCCTCTTTGACCTTGCTTAAATCACCAAGTGAAAAATATGGATGAAGAAGGTCAAATAGAGAGGAGAAAAATCTGAAGCTAAGCCATCAAAGTTTCGTCCATCTCCTCTCTCCATATGCCTTTCATGAATTTTTCATTCTTAGACACATGTTTCAATCCCATTGTTCCATATGTCACAATCCTATTGAACCATGCATTACAATCCCATTAGACCATATGTTACAATTCTATTGGACCATGTGTTACAATTCTATTGGACACACATGTTTTAATCTTATTAGTTCATAAATTATATTTAGGAAAATTACATAATGGTCTTTCTTCTTCCTTTTATTCCTACATTAGCCTATAATATTATCAATTTATTTCATTCCTTTATGTCTTTTATTGGCATAAATTTTAATTATATTGGGAGTTATACCCCAAGAACTATAGGTTGTTTCAAAATAAGGATAGTAGCTAGAACTCAAATTCAAAACAAAATCCAAAACTCTTAAAGGCAGAATCAAATTCCGGTTCCTTCATGAAAGTTTTATATCTACGTCTCTAGTTTAATCTCACATTGAAATGATCCAATTTGGATGTCTACAGGCCAAGATATGGCCAAATTACATAAATATGTTTAGTGGGACCCATCCATTCAACGAGGTCACATCCCAGATCAACTAACTTCGGTCTTATCAAGCAAAAGCAATACAAAAACAGATTCAATTTAATCAACAAAATTCCATAAGCAAATGGGATACTTATTCTACCAATTCCCCTCACATCACATTCATAAATCCAAGCAAACATATCAAAAATTTCTATACATATTTTACGTCTAAGTATATATGTCCATGTCCAAGTGGACAAATTATCCATTTACCCTTGTCCTTTTCATTAAGTACCATTATGTCTCTTATTATACTTAGATGCACTCAATTCATTATGTTAACTTCTTAATACACCCTAGATATGCTATAATACTTCTAGGGTATATGTTGGGGTGTTACAAGTAGCGACGAGATCTCCTCATCAGGACCCTGTATAATTTGATCCCAAGATCAAAAGGACATTGCGAAGGTTACGAAGGGAAACCATAATAACTCCAAGAATACAGTAAGGATTTGAATTTGATGAAGCTATGGCTAGAACTCTAAAAGAGTTGGCTCTACTAGACTTGTCTTAAAGAATCTTATGTATTACATTTCTAAGTTTTACTAAACGTATTACTTTTGAGCTTAAGTCTAACTTAATCCACCTTTTGCCTAACTTTTATGGTCTTACAGCTAAGGATGCTCATAAGTATCATAAGGTGCTCAATGTAGTTTGTCTTATGAAGCCTCTCGGATTAATGGATGAGCAGATTATGCTAAGGCCTTTCCGTTTTCACTAACAAATGTAGCAAAAATTTTGGCTTTTTGATTTGCTTGTAATGATTGTAAGCACATGGATTGTAATGAAGAGGCTATTTTTATAGAAGTAACTTTTCGCATTGAAGACATTTAGTATAAGGAAATAGATTTGTGGGATAAAGCAACATCATGGAGAATCCCTTTATGAGTATTAGCAGTGCTTCAAGAAGTTATGTGCTAAATTCCCTCACCATAATATCGTAGAACAACTAGTTATTTGGAACTTTTACAAAGGATTATTACCTATGGATAAGAGCTTGATAAATGCAACAAGTGGTAGAGCACTATATGAAAGCACTCCTATGCAGCTCAAAAATTGAATCAAGAGTATGGCAACAAAGACTCAATAATTTGGCATTGGTAATGATGTTCGTTGGGTAAATGAGGTAAATAATTCATCCATAGGACATCATTTAGATGAACTACCATCTTTTTTAAAACAAATTATTGTAAGATAGGAGCAAGTGAAAGCTTGCAATATATGTGCAAACGTGAACCATCCAACAAACGGTTGCCCAACTATATAAGAGGGAAATATGAAGTATGTTAATATTGCAAGAGGAATGTTTTCACTTCAACACAACCCATATTCCCATACCTATAACTTAGATTAGAGAGATCATCCAAACCTGAGTTATGGAGGGAATAGGCAATAGAATTACTTCCCATATAAGCGACAGGGTGAATAGAAATTTCAATATAGACAATAAGCTTCCTCCTCTACCTCAGGCATATCATTAGAAGATATAGTTAAGCCTTTCGCGACTAACACTTTGCAATTCTAACATGTTGAGTAGCAGTTTCAATAAAAGACCAAATCTAAATTTTAGGAGATGAAGTCTAGCAGTTACAATTTGGAAACCAGGTGTGTCAGATGTAGTGGCTATCAACAATTTTGAAGCCCAAAGAGGAGGAAAACTACCTTCACAACTTGAGATAAATATGAAGAATTTAGTGCAATCACCTTGAGGAGTGTTAGGAAGCCTGTGGATCCTAAGAGGGATATATAAAGGATGGCTAGGGAAGAAGAAATTGAGAAGGAGCTTAAAGGAGAAAGGGATATATCATCTTGCTCAAATGTAAATTTGAATTCCTAATTATTATTAAGACTAACCCTCTAACTTTCTCAAGCAAGTTAGCAAATTCAAACAAGGAGGATAAGGATAAAGAGATCGTGGAGACCTTTTGGAATGTTGAGGTGAATATAACTTTATTAGATACGATTAAGCAATTGCTAAGGTATGTAAAATTCCTTAAGGAATTGTTTACCAACAAGCAAAAGTTGAAAGGTACTAAAATGCTTTGGATGAGTGAAACTATGTTTGTAGTATTTAAAAAGAAAATATCTCTTAAGCGTAAGGACCCAAATATATTTATCATTCCTTGTAAAATATTTAAAACTAGTATTAAACAAGCTATGTTAGATTTAGAATCAATAATTAATGTTAAGCTTTGTTCCATGTATGTTCTTAAAATTTAGGCTTGTTAAAAGAAACTAATGTTATCATATAATTGGTTGATTATACTAACACTTATCCAGAAGGGATGATTGAAGATGGGGTGATTGAGGATGTGTTCATATAGGTGAATGAACTACTATTTTTAGCAAATTTTTTTATGGTAGATATGAATGATGAAACTTCCTATAATTCGATATGTATCTTATTAGGTAGACCATTTCTTTACATGAACCAAACTAAGATAGATATTTGTAAAGGTACCTCTATGATGGAATTTGATGGGGAAGTTACTTATTTCAATATTTTTGATAGCAATAAGCATCCATAAAATGACTATTATGCTTTTGTGTTTGAACCTTCAGTCAATGAGATTGTGAGTGGAAGTGTACAGATAAATTAGATGCAGTCTCAATCAAGGAAACCAAAGCTTTCAATGTCATGAGGAAAAGTTTCATTGTTGGTCAAAAAGTGCTTCTTTAGTGCTCTAAATATAAATTATTTCCATATAAGTTATGTCCTTATTGGGTCGATCCTTATGTGATTACCAATGTCTCTCCCTATGGTGTAATAGAGATTAAGAGTCTTGAAAATAGGGAAGACATTGAATGTGAGTGGTCATCGACTCAAGCCTTATCCTTAAGGATTTTAAGTGGAAAATACAAAAGTTGTGATCTTTGGAGAGAAAATTTTTATCATGTTATGAGGAGAACATGGAGTGATCTAAGAACAATAAACAAAGCTATTGGTTAGGAGTTAACCCAAAGGGAATTTGTTCCTTTTCTTTTACATTTTCACAACCTTTTTTTTTAATACTTCATTTCTTACATTTAATGTTACATAAGGAACGATGTAAGTTTTTGATTGTGCGCATAGAGAATTTGTGACTTTTTTTATTTTATTCAAAATCTATATGGAGTCAATGGCTTTATCAGCTGGAAGCTTATTGCACTTCTTATAACTGGAATGACATGCTAAGTTGGATTATACAAATTTCTAAGTAGCAGAAGAAGGATGGCAAGCAATTTAAAGCTACACTCATAATCATAACTTACAACTATTAGCTTATGCCTTTATAGCTAATCAATTGGATGCAAATTAATGTATGACATTATATTTTATTAGTGAAAAGGATTTTTATCTTTATGTATTAATTTAATTAATATTTTATGTTTTAATACTAAAGATAAAATCCTTGGAATAATTGCTGTTTAATTGAAATTATGACAAGATCATAATTATGAGATTCAATTTACACTTATTTGTTATTCCTAAATGTTCCTAGTTGTAGTTTCATCAAGACTAGATATTTTTAAAACGGCAAAACTAGCACATATGATATTTCTTTCTTATGAAAAAAGTAATTGATCTCATAAATTAAAGCATGGAGATACTGAAAATAATGTGTGGATGATTATAAGAGAATAAGTCACTGAACTGAGCCAATTATGAGAATTTTGAATGGAATATTACTTATTTGCCTATGGATTTTCTCATAATGATGGTTATATAATTGATCCTCGGACCTGAGATTACTAATGTTGGGCCCCGATTTTCAGAGCCCAACTATCTGGAATATCATAAGACTTGAGTATATTATCCTATAAGGTTATATCAAAGAACCCTCATTGGCCATCATCCCACAAAGTTAGCTTTCCCACACCAATCAAACATCAAAAACCACCTCAATTCTCCTATTTTAGGAACAATTTTGGGAAGCCTCAACCAGAATTACAATATGACTTCTTCAGAACATTTATTCCCCATTGTATTAGGTTTCTAATGACACCAAAATTATTCCATTTGGTTTAGAACTTTGAAAGTTAGGGCCCAAACATTTTTAGACTATTATTAAACTGAAACAGTACACTACACCCAACTTCCATCCAGAAATTGAAAGTTTTAGGGACTGAATTAGAATTCTATTCCTTCCAGCAGTTTGTAGCTCTATGTCTCTAGTTTATTCAAAAATAAGAATCATCTCATTTGGAGGTTGGATGATGTAATTATGGCTAAAAGAATCAAACAAGGTTTTGTCCTCAATCATATTGAACCTATTTCGGGACAATTGGCATAACTTTCTTTATAGGTGTCAAATTAAGGTAATCTTAGGACGGTTTCAAGTAGGACTTCAATATATACAACTTTCATGAGACCTTGAAGATAGATTCTATCATTTAGAGGGTCAAAATTGGACCATAAAAGTCTATCTGTAGTGTATAAGATGATTCTGTCTATAATGCATAGGAAGACTCAGTCTACAGTGCATAAGATGATTCAGTCTACAGTATATCAGATGATTTAGTCTAAGATGCATTAGACGAAGGTATTTCTACTAGGTCTTCCTCACATCCCCAAAAGTTTTAAATCACTAACTACAGTCTCCAGAGCACCTTTACTTATAAGGATCATAACTTTCTACTCCGATGTCTAGAAATTTCATACTATATACCGTTATAAAGCTAGAAAGATAAGCTACAACTTTATAGAAGACAACTATATCAATACAGCTTTTCTCTTGAAGTCAGAATATGAAATTTACCACTATGGAAGACTTGAAATTTACACTGTGCAAACTTGGAATATCCTGAGCATAACCGTTGAGTTACCAAATTAACTTCATTAAAATCTCAAATCTCAAAGTTTTACAAATCTTTAATGGCATTTCAAGCCACAATACATCATCGTCTCAAAATCTCAAATACAAAAGATACAAAACCTTAATAATTCTTGAATTGTGTCTAAAGTTTTGCTTTTACAAAATCTAACTTAATTTATAAAAACATTACAAAAGTATAATGATTCCTTGACTCTTAGTTACTCAATCTTATTTTCCTCACTTGAAGATGGGACGAAAAGGGGTTGAGCTTGAAAACTCGTAGGTAATAGTTTATAATGGAAAAATAAGCAAAACCTTTGAAAGCATTCACTTGTCATAGAAAATTCTGATTGAATCCATAAAGCACGTGTTTCTCAAATTCTCATCATGTAGTCAAATTCACAAACTATAAAACATGAATGCATCAAACTTGTTCACAGATCATAAGCACATAAGCACATCAAAATGGTTTGGGTGGATCCAAAACATAACGTACTATACATTTCCTATAAGGGTCCTGTGTAGCCATGAATAGAAAGTACTAATGTAATCCCACATAATGGTTTTACGTAGCCGTGAACTTATGGGAGTCCATGAAGGAGCTCTATGTCACTAGCAGGTAGGCGGGAGAAGCCTTTTGTAAAAGTGCACTGGACTTAATTGGGAGGACCACCACAAACTCACATAACATGTGATTTATGACTTGTAAACTTGTTGCTCAAAATGGCACATTTTCAAAACTTGATTTCATAAATTTGATGTCCTTTCAAAATCATTTCCATTTTCATTTCATAATTAAATCACACAATTCATATATCAAACATGTAGCACTTTCTCAAAACATTTAAAGAGCAATCAATGCACATTTATGATGCAATTGAAGTCATTTAACTTGTTTGATTCAAAGAAAACATTAGTGGCTTAATTCCTCTATTATAAACATATACCCACCTTGATTTCCTAGCTTAAAGACTTGTTCAAAATGTGCCTCTTCTCTTGTTCCTCTTCTCTCTTTCTTGATCCCCTTATATAATAACAAAAATTCCAATCAATAGAATTTTCAATTGAAAATCTCATAAAGCACAATCACTAAAATTGGTTCTAAAATACTTAAACTCATGCATTTTCTAACTCCATGAACTAAAACCCTTCCAAAAATCCAAAAGATTTAAAATGATCTTACCTTAATTCTTCACTAAATGAGGAGATCTTTGGCTCAAATGGAAGCTCTTTTTTTCCTCATCCTTTTTCCCTTCTTGAGCAATCTCAAAATCTCTCTTGAAGGCTAAGAAAATTGAAACTCTATCTTGTTATCTCTTCTTTCTCTCCTTCTCTTCTTCTCTTCGTATTTCTCTCTCTTCTTTATGACACCCTCTCTCTTTTTCTCTTCAATTTTCATTCTTCTCTCTTCTTAAAATGCAAGACCACAATTTCTTCTTCCTTTTATGGCCTTAATGAGTCTAAATTTTCCATTTTACCCTTCCTTATAGGCTTATATTATTTTAACCTTAAATGTCTTACGAAAACTCTCTTAAATATTCTTATAACTTTAACACGTTAATTCCACTTACACATTCAATAAATCCTACAAACTTTTTCATAATTAAATAATTACAAAATGATTAATATATCAAAACCTCAAAATTATTTAAATCATGCGTATTTATTAAGAAAAAATTTGGGGGCCAACAACCAAGGTATTTAATATGGGAATTACTGTGTTTTGATGCTACTTATGAATCGTCCTAGGATAAATTCAATCGATAGTAATTGGATACAGTATGAACCATATATAAATAGTTGAGTAAGTCAATATAGGATTCATCACTCTAAAGTAATTAGAGAAAATATTCTACTGTTCTTGATTAGTAATGAATTATGAATTCTCTGGCCAGAGTAAAATGATATTTGAAAAGGAGTTTTCAACTTTCAATTATAAAACAATTACTAATTAGCAAGAATGAACATGATTGGATGATAAGAGGAGACACTTTATCCATACTCTGTCAAAATAGAATATTGAATGATGAAAGGATAAAATTATACATTATAATCATGCATGGATAGGTTAAGTTAATCACTTTTTGACATTTATAATATTTGAGAAATCATAACATATTTGTTGGGCACCGATTGCGGAGCCCAACTTTGGACGATAAAACATGAGCTTAATCTAATGGAATTTCCTTAACCATCATCGGCTCATCTTTATGCTCTGATACCCCAAACTGTAGGGCAACAATTCCTAAACCTAACTCTTGCTCTGATACCATAAACTGTTGGACACCGATTGCGGACCCCAACTTTGGACCATGAAACGTGAGCTTAATCCCATGGAATTCCCTTAACTATGATCAGATCGTTCCTAAAATCATAAAACGTGAGCGTGCGTATTACCTTGAAGGGTTATTTCCATTAACCCTCTTTAGTCATCATTCTCATAACATCTCAAACCACAAGTGGTGGTGTGCCCACACCAATCAATCACCAAAAACACAAATTGACTTCTTAATAAAAATTGTAGCTCTAAGTCTCTAGTTTATTTTGAAGTAAAAACCATCTCAATCGGAGTGTTATAGATGGAGTTATGCTTTAAAAGCCAAAACATGTTCATATCCCAATTATTCTCTCACAACCGACCCCTCACTTTCTCTCCATCAAACTTTCTCAAATCAACTCAAAAAGATGAAAATTATTTTGTAGAGATAGAAACATGTGTTAGGAATCTATTAGTTTAAGAATCACTTCATTTGGAGGTCAGATGAGGAAGTTATGGCCAAAAAATCCAACATGTTTATATCCTTAATCATTTTGTACCTATCTTGGCACAATTGTGATAACTTTTTCTCCATATGTCGGATTGAGTTAGTTCTTAGACTATTTAAAAGTAGACTTCTAGATCTACAACTTTCATGATACAATAAAGTGACATGCTACCTCTAAAGTAGTCAAAATCATGATTTACTGTAGTTGTCCCGTGAATGTACGTTTAACGGACATCCATGTCCGTTTAACGGAAATAGACTAGCTTGGAACTATTTTTCACCTAAGAATGTCCGTTTAATGGACGTCCTGTCCATTTAATGGACATTGGTGAGGCGGGGGGTCCTTTTTCACCTGAGAAGGTCCGTTTAATGGACATCCATGTCTGTTTAACGGACATTGACATTCCCAAACTCCTCCAATGCCTCTCCAATGCTTCCAACATCCTTTCTAACACCATAATCACTCATAATCTTCCCAAATTTACTTCTTCCAATATAATATCACTTATAAAACATTCAATTACCAATTTGATTTCATAAATCCCCTAAATCTCAACTCAAATGATTCATCTCATACAATAATTCTCGTCATTCACCACAATTGTCATGTTCATACTTCCTATGCAGCATCATCACTTATAATGCTCATATCTCTTAACTCCCATACCCAAAATTTACATACTTTATAGCGTCGGAAATCTAACAGAATAAGCTACAACTTTCCTACAGACAACTTGGTCTAGTTCTATCTAGATCAGTCCAGCTTTTCCTCTAAATTGAAATACAATTCCTATCTTTCTTTTCCATAATATATTTCACTTATATGTAACAACAATTTGTATTCAACATTTATCATCTCAATTTAGTAACTTCCTCAAGTGTACCTAATTCTCACTTAACCTCATCCTTAATTAATTCATATTTCAACTCCACCTCATTTTATAACCATTTAAATTCCAACTTTTCTTCATCCACTCTTAAATCTCAGCTCATTTGACTTGTCACATTTAACTACATCTCATCATTCATAATTCCTATATGTCATTTCCATAACATCTTACTGATATGTTATATATATATATATATCAACCATTCTTGCTCAACATTCATCATCGTCATCCATATATCATTCATATTTCAAACTGACAATCGTCCATACATAAATTCATATTCCATTAACATCATAAAATAAGAGTTTTACAAACTTTAATGGCATTTCAAGCCACAATACATTAATATTCCAAAATCCCCAAATTACACAACATGCTTGAATAATCATTGCTCAAAATGCAATTACAAGTTTGTTTTACATAAATTACTCCAAAATAAAACAAAACATGCAAATTCCGATTTATACCTTGATTCACTTTCACTTGATCTCTTGCTCATCACCTGAATAGAGGAAAGAGAGTGAGAGTGAGCTTAAAAGCTCATGGGTAACATGTTTATAACGGATATCAAGCAAAACCATTTATAAAGCTCATTTCTATTGAACATTTTCAAAAACATAGTCATTCCGCATTAAAATCACAAAACACTTATTTCTCCAAATTCTCAACCAATTCACAATAATGCAAATCATGTATGCATCAACTTGTCAACATATCATGAACACATAAACACATCAGAATGGTTTGGTTAGGTCCAAAAATAAAACGTACTACACGTTTCCCATAAGGGTCCTGTGTAGCCGTGCACATAACGTACTATCGCAATCCCACAAAATGGTCTTGCGTAGTCGTGAACTTATGGGAGTCCGCAAGGGAGCTCCATGGTGTGAGAAGCCTTTAGTCAAAGTGCACTTGACATACTTAAGGGACCATACCAAACCCACATAACATGTATTTCAGGACTTGTAAACATGTTGCCCAAAGGGCACATTTTGAAAACATGATTTTTCTTGATGTTTTGCCACAAAGGCATATTTTGAAAACACAATTATTCATAAACATGAAATATCTCACATTTCATCAACCAGATTCACATATTAAACATATAGCAATTTCTTAAATCATTCAAAACAATAATGCAACAATTATGAAGCAATTTGAAATCATTTTATTCTCTTGCTTTAAAAGGAAACATTTATGGCCCATTAATTCTACCATAAACATGAAACCTACCTTGAATTTCCTTGCTTAATACTTGCTCAAAGAGACCTCTCCCCTTGCTCCTCTTTCCTTCCTTGATTTCCTTTAACATAAGCCAAAAATTCCGTTTAATAGGAATTCCAATTGAGAACCCAAAATACATATATTCATAAAATTGATCCTAGAATCTTTAAACCTATACATTTCATAAGCCATATGAACTAAAACCCTCTAAAAAATCCAAAGATTAAAACACAAAATTTCCTTGAATCTTCACCAAACAATAAATTTCTTGGTTCTAATAGAAGCTCTAACCTTCCTCTTCCTTTTTCTCTTCTTGAAAAACCACAAATTCCTTCTTGAAAGCTAAGAAAAGTTGAAACCTAGCTTTTCTTCTTTCTTTCCTTTCTTCTCCACTGAATTCTCTCCTTCTTATCTCTTCTCTTTATTTTTCTCCCTCAATTTCAGTCATGCTTCTTCCTTAAAAGCAAGCCCACATTTTTTATTACAATTTTGCCATTAATGAGTGTACAAAGACCCTTCTACCCTTCCTTATATGCCTTGTAACTTAAAAGTTTAAGTGACTTGCCAATTTTGCCCCTCATGAAATCTTGTCACCTTAATACTATAATTCAGTTAACCCATGTTATAAAACCTTGCTCACATTAACATACTAATTAACTCCACAAAAATACTTTATTAAGACCTCAAAATTCATTTAAGTCATTGCCTAACTTCTTCCAAAAATCAACACCTTTTCTGATCAGGTAATTGAATGAATTTGATACTCCCCTCTAGAAAAATGTTCCTCATTGTCTTAAGTTTCTAATGACAACAAAATTATTCAATTTGGTTCAGAAATTTGAAAGTTATGCCTCAAACATTTCTGAACTGTTCTTATACTGAAATAGTGTCAACTTCCATCAGAAAATTGACTTTCTTAGAAACTAAATTAAAACTAGATTTCCCCAAACGATTTGTATCCCTATGTCTCTAGTTTACTCCAAATTAAAAATCATCTCATTTGGATAACTAGAGAAAAAGTGATGGCTAAAACACTAAAGCATACTCAGTGAACATGTTTCAAGCTACATTTTCTAGCTTATGACTTCCAACATTTCACATACAATTTTTCTAACTTCCAAGGAAAGTTTAGGGTCCAACAATATTGCTAAATGTCAATCATAATTTATGATTATGAATTATTTAATTAGAGAAATAAAGATAAATTAAAAGAAATTTTAATTTATCTTTAATTCTAATTATGAATTAGAATTAGAATTTATAATCATTGTCAATTTATTAGGAACTTAACGAGTTATACATTAAAGAGCAATTTGTGAAAGAAA
>JANZLD010290198.1:0-17227 GCA_026413575.1 Erythroxylum carthagenense
CGGAAAACCTCAAAGATCGACAACCCGATCTCTACTCCTCTTCCCCTTTCCACGGCAACTTCCTCTCTTCTTCTTTCCTTTCTATTTTTCTTTC
The DNA here is from genome assembly GCA_026413575.1 of Erythroxylum carthagenense. Classification (NCBI taxonomy): domain Eukaryota; kingdom Viridiplantae; phylum Streptophyta; class Magnoliopsida; order Malpighiales; family Erythroxylaceae; genus Erythroxylum; species Erythroxylum carthagenense. The sequence continues at coordinate 95 of JANZLD010290198.1, forward strand.
CTTTTCTAATTCTTTCTAATGGGTAGGAAAAGACTTAACTACCCCTTCTAATAAGCCTAAACCTACACCAACTTAAGTAAACTTCCTAAAATACCCTTACACAATTTAATCTTCTAATTCTTATTTAACCCATAAAATCTCAATTATACTCCAATTAGCCACTAATACACCAAATTTAATCAAACTAAGCCATAGACACATAATTATCACAATTCATGCTTAATAACATCATAAAAAAATTTGGGGTCCAAGAAGCTCCAAGCATAAAATTGAGGTGGGTACCATGTTTATATTTTGAATTATAAGTTAATTATGAGTTTTTGAAAAATCAAGAAGTGAAATGTTTTACAAAATTATTGTATATGTTTTCGAAAAATGAAGAAAGGAAGTATTGAATTGTATTATTTCCGAATGTTTTTGGAAAATGATTACAAGTTTTAAATGATTTGAGAAATTAAGAAAATTTCTGAAATTCATTACTCATGAATGAAGTGATAAATTATGATTTTAAGCAATTGCTATGATTTTTGCATTCCTTGTTTGTGCATGATTGATAAATTGAATATGAATTTGGTTGTTATGAGATTGATTGATGAAATGAGATTTCATTTGGGTTGCTATATGATATTTGTATGAAAAACAAGTTTTTGAAATGTGCCTTCGGGCAATCCGATTTTTTTTCAAGTATGAATTGTGTATTATGTGGGTTTAGTTAGGTTCCATAAGAGGGACAAGTGCACTTGTCTATTTTTAAAGGCTTCTCCTGCCTGCCCACTAATGGCATTAGAGCTCTGTTTCGGACTCCCATAAGTTCACGGCTACATCGGACCGCTATGCGGGAAGGTGTAGTATGTTCTGTTCACGGTTGCATAGGACCGCTATGCGGAAATGTGCAGTACATTCTGTTTTGGACCGACCCAAACCATTCTGATGTGTTTATGTATTTTTTATTTTGTTTATATTTGTGTTGCATTCATATTTGAAATTATTTAGGAATTGTGAAAATTTTGAGAAATTTGAGAAATGAGCAATTGAGGGTTTCAACCGTAAAATATTTGAAATTGATTATGAACGATTTGAAAAGTTGAAAATTTTGAAAAATAAGAAATTTTTGATAAATTTCTACTATGAAATCTTTTATATAATGGAAAAAGTTTTGCAAAATGTTTTTGCTTATTTTTCGATTTATAAATATATTATCCACGAGCTTTAAGCTCACCCCCCCTTTCATCCCCATCTCTAGGTATTGAGCAGGAGATCAGATGAAAGACAGTCAAGACTTTTGATCAATTTTTGCATATCTTGTATTTTGGGTAAATTGGATTTTGGTATTGGTTTGTATATGGCTTGAAAATGCCATTAAAGTTTGTAGTGTATTTATTTTGGAATGAAATCGAATTCTGGACTTGTGTATGGAATTGAGATATAAATTTATGTATAATTATGGGATATGAATTGTGATTGTATATGAATATGATTGGTTTGGGTTTGGACTGAATTATAAATTTGCATATTGAATTGAGATGAATATGAATGGGATTGTATATGAATGGGATTGCTTGTGATATGGATTCCAGACGGGAGATCCGATGATACTAATTATTGTTTGAAAATTATTGAAGTGCTTTGGTTATGTATGCGTTTGTTTATGATGCGATTCCAGACAGGAGGTTCGATAAATTGTGTTGCTGGAATTGAGTTATTGAAGTGCTTTTTGTGTCTGGTTGATTGTCATGCATGAGATTTTTATGGAAAAAGAAGAATAAGATGTTTAAAAGATGAATTATGGGATTTGTATAATTATATAAGACGAATATTATGATTTGAGTTTTTGATTGAGGTAATGGAATTGTTGAATTCCAAATTGAAGAAGTGTATTGCTTTGTATGAGATTAAGTAAAATGAAAATGATGAAAAAGAAAAAAATTTATACCGGTTTTGATTGGTTTAGACTGAGTGAGTCATATGGTTTGTAACGCGATGCAGTTCTAAAAGTGTACGTTATCGGATGTCGGAATTTGTATTTCAGTTCAATTACATAGTTTGTTTGGTTTGTTTTTCGAGCCAATTCGATTCGACTTCGTATTCGATTCTTTCGCCTTATGTTTCTGTTTCGGTATCTTTCGCGTTATGATTTGTTTGATTCGTTTCCACCGGTTTGTTGAACCTTTTGTTTGCTTTGATTCTGAACCAAATCCGTTTCCGTTTTCGAATTTGTTTCCGCTTTATGACTTTCGATCCGATTTGTGTTTTCGCTTTTGATCCGATTTGATTTCTTTGACTTTCACTTTTGATTAGTTTCCCCACGCTTTTATGATTTCAAGATCTGTTAGAAGGAAGATTGTGTTTTAAGTGGAGTCAGATTTTGGAATTTCTGCAGACTCCAGATTCCATGCTTAGGCGTGCCTACGCCTAGTCTCTGAATTTCTTAGGCGTGCCTACGCCTAGTTTCTGAATTTCTTAGGCGTGCCCACACCTAGTCTCTGAATTTCGACCAGATTGGGAATTCTGGATTTTTCTTTCCTTCTTCCGCATGCTTTTTGATCCGATTTGTTTTTCGTTTGTTTTGGCCTATTTTTGGGTTTAGGATCCGAGCCATTTGTTTCGCTTTGTTTTCCGATTCGTGAGTTCGTCCGTTCTGCCGTTTCGTTTTCGCTTCCATTTTTTTATTTTTCCGGTTGGGCTCCAGTTCTCAAATCGGGTCCCAACAAAATTCTAGATTGTTCTGAAGCGAAACACCTCAAATAAGTCTCCAAACATCAGTTTAAGACTTCCATTTCTCCATCTGTTTCTGGATGGTAAGCGGAGCTCATTTTCAGCCTTGTACCCTACAAACGAAATATCTCTCTCTAGAACATACTAACAAATAGAGGATCTCGGTCACTGATGATGGATTATGGTATTCCATGTAAGCGAACCACTTCTTTGACGAATACTTTAGCCACAGTCTTTGCAGTATATGGGTGTTTTAGTAGGATGAAGTGGCCATATTTAGACAATCTATTCACCTCGACTAGCACAGCTTTATATCCCTTAAATTTAGGAAGTCCAGTAATAAAATCCATTGCAATGTCTTCCCAAACTTGATTCGGAATGGGCAAAGGTTGTAGCAAACCTTCAGGGGATGTGGCAGCATGTTTATGCCGCTGACAATTGTCACAAGATTTAACAAATTCCTGAACACACTTCTTCATACTGATCCAATACATATTATTTGTATTCGTCTATAGGTTCTTAGAAAACCTGAATTCCTCCCATCAGAGATGAATGAAACTCTTTTAAAAGAACTGGGATGTACCCCGAAGAAACTGAAATCACCACTCTCCCATTGTACATTAAGACTCCTTGCTGCCATACAAACCCAGGTCTAGAATGAGGATTCTGCTACAGATCCTTAATAATTCCACAGAACATCAAGTCTTGTTGCACCTCCTGTTGTAGGTTTCGGCCCTCCATCCATTATGGATAAAAGATGATAGTTTTCAGCTCTCCTTCATCATATATCCTTGATAATGCATCAGCTGCCTTACTTTCTAGTCTGGTTTTATAAACGACCTCAAAATAATAGTCTAAAAGCTTAGCCATCCAACATTGCTGATTCGTAGTAGTCACCTTTTGTTGCAACAAATGTCGAAGGCTTTTTTGATCCGAAAACACCATGAAGGATCTTCCTAACAAATAATGACACCGATGGTGCACAGCTAACACCAAGGCCATTAATTCTTTCTCATATGCCGATTTGGAAAGATTCCCCTCCGAAAGTACCTTACTATAGTAGGCTATGGGCCTCCTATTTTGCATTAACACTGCACCCACTCCTTTTCCCGAAGCATCACATTTAATCTCAAAGGGTTGGGCAAAATTAGCAAGAGCTAATACCGACGATGTAGTCAATATCTTCTTTAAAGCCTCAAAGGACTCTAAAGCCCTTGCATTCTAATGAAATCTTTCTTTCTTTGTCAAATCCGTGAGCGGTTTAGCTATTTTACCATAGTTCATGATGAACTTACAGTAATATCTCGTTAACCCAAGGAAACCCCTCACTCCTTTAACATTTCGAGGAATGGGCCACATTACTACACTCTGAATTTTTGCAGGGTCAACTGTTACTCCCTCACCAGAAATAACATAACCTAAATAGTTAACTGATTGTCTCCCAAAAGTGCACTTTTCTTGATTCACCACAAACTGATTCTGTTTTAACACTTCCAACACTTTGGACAGATGTAACAGATGAGTCCTCTAATTAGCACTATACACTAGAATATTGTAAAAAAAAAACCAGAACAAACTTCTGAAGGAAAGGTCTAAAAATGTCATTCATTGCCGATTGGAATGTGACCGGTGCATTGGTCAGTCTGAACGGCATTACTAGAAACTCATAATGACCATCATATGTTCAAGAAGCAGTTTTATGAATATCGTCCTCTATAACTCTGATCTGATGATACCTCAATTTAAGATCTAGCTAAGAGAAAAGATAAGCTCCGTGCAACTCATCTAAAAGTTCATCCACTACTGGAATGGGGTATTTATCTAGTAATGTAACCTTGTTTAAGGCCTTATAATCCACACACATTTTCCAAGATGCATCTTTCTTTTTAACCAGAATTATGAGACTGGAATAAGCACTTGAACTGGGTTGTATAATTCCTAACTATAGCATCTGCCGAGTCTATTTCTCAATCTCATCTTTATGATGATGAGGGTATCTATAAGGTCTTACATTGATTGGACCTTGTCTTTGTTGTGAGAGAATAGAATGAAAATGATTCCTTTGGGGGGTAATCCTTGAATCTCTCAGAATACCTCTGGAAATCTATTCAGAAGTTGATTCAGCCCCTGTTGCTCTCTACTGCCCAGTTGCATCTGATGTCTTTCCTTACTTCCCTCAAAATCCACTAATGGAACAACATTATGTAAACTTGCCAGTAGACCATGTGATGGAGGTCCATCGAGCCAAGCATTAGAAGATGTTACTAATATGGTCTTCAATCCAACAAGTAGTGATGAAGAAGGCATAGTTGAAGAAGAAGAACTTGAAGAAGAGCCCAATCTTATTTTGAAGCTACAAATCTTGTTGAAGCCCTTTGGAGTTTGCTAGGGCTTGATTTATATAGCCCAAAACCAACCATTTAAAGGAGTTATTTCAGCTAACAAAGGAAGTCTTTGTTGAACACTTTGACATAGTTTTGCAGCCCAAAAAACATCTCAAGCCCAGCCAAAGTGATGAGAAGAATAAGAGCCTTTAATTACTCATTTACTTTCCTTTTATGCATTGATCTATTTTCCTTTAAGAGACCTTTTATTTGCAGACTTTATGATATTAGTTATGAAGGTTTTGTTTCCTTATTTATGATATTTAATGGTAGTATTATGTGCTGATGAGAAACCAAATTTGTGGTTATCCATCAAGACCCTGAGTTTGCTTTACATTTCCTTATATATGCATTTGTAATCTCTCTAACATGGACGATTATGCATCAAAAATTAAAAGAGAATTTGCTTTTGCAATTTATTATCTTTCCTTTGGTTTTGCTAGTTTCCAAAAACTAATAGGGTTTTGTTTATTTCCAAAAACACTCATCCTTTTCATTCATTTCCTTATTCAATTTCATTGCCACACCTTTCCAGACATAACCAAACTAAATCTATCATAACTTCTAAACCATTGATCCAATTGAAAAAATTCCTCTTCAATGTTATAGTTCACTTCTTGAACTTCAATTTAGCCTCAAGAACCACTCGAAAATTCCCATCCGTTTGCCCAGAAATGCACTTTGAAATCGTCTAATTATTGAGCCTGCAGTTTTAGCACTTTCCTATTCCAGAACCTATCTATCAAGAAAATTTATAACTTTTTTCTAGACATCAAATTGTCACAATTCCTTCACCAAAGTTGTAGCCCATATTCTATTCTATAATTTTTCTTCAAGAATCACCTCCAAATTCCAAGCTATTTGTCTGAAATTTGCCTTACATTCTGGCTGTTTGTTTGAACTTGAGAAATTCCAATGTTTACAAAACTTCAACTATCATACCTAAACACCATAACCATCACTTCCAGCTACCTTAGACTACCACACTCCATCACCATGCAAAGGTACTAGACCTTTGTCACACAATTTCTCCTTTTTCTATATCGTCTTGCTGTTATCCTTACCACACAATTCTACAGTTTGACCCACATATTGGAATTGCATTATCATGTCCTTCCAATCTACTATGACTTTTCCCAAAGTTTGCAACCAAACAACTCCCAAAATTACACCCATTCCTCCCAAATCCAGCATATACGCCTTTATCTTCAAGTCCAGCTCCCCTAGTCGAATAGGAACCCCTATACATCTACCTTTGGTCATCACCTTGTGGCCATCACCCAACCTGATTCCCAAAGTTCTGGTAAGCTCTGTAGTTAATCCCAAGCTAGTAGCCAATTCGGGGGAGATGAAATTGTGGCTAGCTCCACCATCCACCAATACCACAATAGGAACCCCGAATATTTATCCTTCCAACCTCATGGTCTTGGTTTCAGACATCAGAGCGTTGTGCATTCCAAAGACCCCCATGATCCTACATTCTAACGCCACATCATCATCATCTTCTTCCTTCACCTCCACTGCTATTATTTCTCCTTCTTCGTTTAACGTCTCATTATCGTCCAAAACCAGTAGTTGGAGCTGTCTCTCGGCGCACTGGTGTAACGGGTGAAACCTCTCTTCACACCGAAAACAAATCCCATTAGCCTTTCGGTCCATAAGTTCCTGACATGAGATATGACGCAGCCCTCGATTCTTCTCAATTGTTGGCTTTTTGTCCCCTCTGCTCTCCTCACCTATGCCGTCGGGGGTGGCTGATTCAATGCCTAGGTATAGGGTCGGTACCTAAGAGTTTCTCGAGTTTGACCCGCTCCATATTCTCCAGCTATATGCCTTCGACCCGTGGAGTTGGAGTGACCCGGTTCCAGTCAATTCAGGTTAACCAGAAAATGGTTCTTAAAGTTGCCCTCTCGACGTAAACTCCATGGACGTTGTCGCGACACCTAGCTCTCCTCACCACACACTTCTTCTTCCTCAGCCCTTGCTACTTTCATCAGTTGATACCTATTCACCGAATTGAAAGTGCGCACCCTTCTCCTAATGTCCAATCTCAACCCACTCATAAAATATCCCATAAACTGCTCCTTTGGAAGTCGACCCACTTGAGATGAGATGAATTCAAAAGTTTCGATGTATTCATCCACGGTATTGGTTTGTCGTAGATCAGAAAGCTCTTCATGAGGATTCTCGAACCTCCTTCCTCCGTAATGATCTATTAATGCTTTCTTAAATGTCTCCCAACTTAGGTCTGTCTCTGTCTCCCTCAAAAGATTAAACCAGTGGATGGTTGAGCCCTCCATACTTAAAAGGGCCAATATGATCCTTACTTTATCTGAAGTATTATGAACTTCAAAATACACTTTTGCCCTTATGATCCATCCCACAGGATCAGACCCATCGAACATGGGTAGCTCCACCTTACGTACCAATATTCTGTACTCATCCATATTAGCAAAGGATTCCCCCGATTGTTGGGACTTGGGACTGTTGAGGTTGTTGATTAATCCTATCACTAGACGACGTTTGCCCATTCCTTACTATATCACTCCCCTGTCCTTCCTCTGGTCTCTTAGCCATCATCTTACTCATCTCCAGTAACAATGCCCATTGCATTTCCCCCATCACTAATCGCGTAGATGATTGAATGCCTTCTATTCTAGCCTCCAAACTCGCCATACGAGATTCCAATACATCTACTCTATCGGACATCTTAAGTGGCATGAATGACAATCGGATTCTGCTCCTCCTGATGAATCCGGCATGTTGGACCAATGATAGAAAGCTCTAGCTTAGTATGCTAGAGGTGAGTATATTATTGAATATAACCAGTGTTTAACACTGCTATTACAAAGTTAGTCCGCAGATCACTTCCTATACCAGAGCTAGAAATGCTCCTTAGGGAGAATATGGATTCTCTCTGCCTAGAATGTCACTGCTTTCTTCTGCCTATTGCCTTCCTTGTTCCTTCCCACACAAAACCAGACCTCTCACCATTCTCTCACCATTTTGTTATGCCAGCTCATCTATTACTAAGTGACTAACTCCCCCCTCTACCCTCTTTCTTTCTCCTCAAGTACACTCTCCATATATCCTAGGTTTATTCCCCTTTTTGTCCCCATCCCTATCAGTCCTAACAGTGTTCCATGGATTGAAGGTGGACTCAATCTCATTCTTATTAGAACCCTGAATACCATCTTGATGATTAAAAGATTGTGGAGGCTATAAAAGGATAAATAGTCTTTGTGGTCTAGATGAATTCATGATTATTATATTAAAAATACCAACATATGGAGCTGCAATCCCCCATCTGGTATGTCCTGGATGATGAAAACAAGATTAAAAACAAGAGAAAAAGTTAGATCACAGATTATCAATCTCACTGGTAATGGCAAGAGCACCAATTTCTGGCATGATAATTAGGTGTCGATATAGGGCCTCTCTAGAATCAGATATATGTACAAATGCTGAAGCCAGTGATCCATAACGATAGCTCAATTGCAAATGCTCTCACTAACAAGCTTTTGTTTAATGATTTTCCTATTGCAAGTAATATTAAGACTAGAGAAATTATGCAGACTCACGTACGGAGATTGTCAAGTTCGGGAGGCTCACAAATCAATCATGCAAGAAGTTCTTAAGAGGCAACATCAAAATTGTTCCTTGGGCCAAAGTGGTGTGGCATAAACATCTCAATCCTCGAGCTTCCACAATTGCATGGATTTGACAAGCTGTCCAAATCTTACAATTTCCTAACTGGTGCATATCGTGTAAGCAAGCTAAAGAAATTTGCAACGTTTCTTCTTTTAATGTGAATTCAGTAGGAAGATCTAGAGACAACTCCTACAAAAATGTCGACTATCCAATGCCCCAAAGAGCTGGAGTGAAATAATTGAATGTTGTTCTAGCATTAAGCATCAAAGCGGCATTGTTAGATGGTGCTTTTGTAATGCATTGACATTCAGTGTAGCTGCAATTTGGGATGAGAGGAATAGAAGAGTCTTCCAAGATACAAGTCAGGACCAAGAAACCTTTCACAACAAGTTGATGCAGAGAATTAGACTCCATACCATATTAGTATCTTCAAGGATAGATTTGAGGATATGAACTACTTCAATAGCATACGGAACCTGTGATCTTCCTTACTGGTGTAAAGAGATGATCGATTTTTTGTAATTCTGCATAGTTTCTCAGCTTGGCAACTTCTTCTGGGAAGTGTGCTCAATTAGATGAAACAACTTTGTTGTATCTTGAATGTCTCTTGACTTAATTCAATCTAATTCAATTTCTCCCCAAAAAAAAAAAAAAGAGTGAAAGTTTTAAAGACCGGACTGCAGGTGCTACGTTGATTCAAAACTACTCATAAGAGAACGTAGTATTTGTTCGCAATAAATGGTTTGTTTAGATCTTTAGGAGTGTATAAAATGTTCGTTAAACATGCATTAGTAAAACACATCACAAACGACACATAATGCGAGCACCCTAGTTAGAATGGATTGCGCAGGGTAAATGGAGCTTCTGTTGAACGTCGACCCTCGAAAGAAAAGGGAAGTTAAGGCGACGGATTTCCGTCTACTAGATCTGCCTGGTTGTTTTGCAAGTTTATCGACTTGCATTAGATCTGGCTGTTTGCTTCGCAAGTAAATCTACGTAGGCGGGTACACCAACCGTCAATCATGCGTTTGGTGTACCCGTAAGTATTCATTCTCTGCATGATTTTCAGGACACAACTGTCGCTCTCCTTTGTATATTGTAGGCCAAATGACCAGCTGGCTAATAAGATATTTAACGTAAAGGAGCTTTGTGGCAGGAAATATTCTTACAAAACATTTCTTTTTGGTTGAACGAAGGCAAGGCTTTGTGGGAGTATGAGACTTTTAGACATGTGATTTGTATTTTTATTTCAAATTTTCGTTCTGTTTTTAAAGTTAAATAAGAGTTAGGTTAATTGTTAATGTTAATTTAGTTATTTACTATTTATAACAATTAAATGTTGTTAAATTTTAAAATAATTAAAAATAATTTTATGTTAATATCTTATATAATATTTATTAATAAATAGTTGTTATATTTTATCAAAGCAAATAATTAAATAAGAATTTATTTATAAATTAATATATATTTTAATTAAAGGGGACAAGCTGGGCATTGGTGGAGAAAATGAACTTGGGTAGATGAGATTATGCTCGTAAGCTGACGTCCACGAATAATAATAATAAATAAAAATATAAATAAAAACTATAAATATTGAGTAAAAATAAAAAATAAAATAAATACATACATAAATCAAACAAAAATTTAAAAAATAAGTAAGAAAACAGAAATACTACATATTAAACATTTAAGTTAAATATAAATTTTAATCTAAAAAAATCGGAAATAAGTTTAAAAAAAATAATATTTGTAGAGTTTGAAAGGCAGACTTTAGGCAGCTGAAATTGCAAAGTTTGTTTCAAATTAATCCGGGATGTCGGTTGCAGGAAACAAGGGATGGACCTGTGAAACTGGCTCCCGTAGATTGAGGAGCAGAAGCTGGGACCCATCTGGTCTGAATTTCTTACACGTGGAGGTAAACACCGACAACATTTGCTTCTTTACCGCGAGTAGAACTGTTGAGCTCCAAGGGTCCGTATAGTTTTGTATTTAAATGGAAGTTTTAATTAACACATACTTCGTCGATAGTTAATGATAACGTAATAAACACAAGTATGTCCATGTAGTCTGTGGCCATCTGTTCTTACTGAGTGTTCTTTTGGAGGCAATGAAGGTCCACATCTTCGGCCTTCTTTGACATCTCAACTAGATCTTTAACACGCCGTCTAGTTTTTCTGACCTTATTCTGAAGTCACAGAACTTTCTATATTTGAGTATGAGACTTAGACATGTGTAAGAATGATTATAAAGTTTCACTCACTTCACATTCTCAAATGAGCAAGGATAAAAAGGAGAGATAAGGTAAGAAAGTGATCCATTTTGATTTCCAATCTTCCTATTTTGTCATTTTCTTTCAGCTTTAATCGAACATGTACTAGTTTAGACAGTGTTGATGTCGAAGCCACCTTCAACATTAATTTGTAGAAACTCAACGACCGATCAACCGGGTCTATAGCTGCGAGAGATCAGTTAGGAAGCACAGGTTGCGTCATATCGGTTGATCTCGATTGTGAGAATTTGATCAATTTAAAGCTAAAAGGAAGATTCATAAAGAGTCTATGATGGAAAGATTATCAATAGTGGAAACTCTCAAGTAAAGTGAGCAAGACCAAAAACAAAGGATCAACATGGACTGTGTTCGTCAATTCATAAGAATAAGTTAAGAGGCATAAAGATGTTCTTCAATGGTAAAAAAACTTCAAGGTCAACACAAAGGACCATCAGCATCGTCGATAAACGAATGATAATAAGGTGTCTCTAGACTGACTAAGAGGCTAACGACTTCGTTGAGCCTAGAGAATTTTATGGGTGAGACAAATTTGTTTGTCACAGGTTCATCGAAAGAGGGACATAGAGACAAATAATTTATTATATTGAAAGCTGTATATAATATTTTGGCATAACATGTGTTGTAAACTAGCCCAATAACATCCCGCAGCACAACTATTATTAACTTAGATTAAACCCATTTTTGGTTTCTTAGGTTGGTATTTGTGATTGTACTACACAACTAACCCTGCTCATGTTATGCGTCAATGATGTGAATTTCGTACCGTATTGGCCAGAAAACTGTACCAGTACAGGTGTTGTGGTAACGGATAAAAATTCTGATTGGTATCGGCTGTTTTTTATCGGTACCGGCCGTTACCGACCATACCAGAAAATTCCGGACGGTTTCGTAAAAAAGGAAAAAATGGGGACCAATTTGCAAAATTAAAAATTTCTAACCCCCCGACTGCTATCCTCTCATCTCTCTTCTCTCTCTCACGCGCTGCACTCACCGTCTCTCTCTCTCACTCTCACCGTCGATGCCGCCTCAGCCTCGTCCTCCCTTGACTCCTCCTCTTCTCCTCCGTTGTGGTCTCGCCTAGTCGTCTTCATCAGTTCATCTTCAACTTTCCTCAACGTCGCTCGAAGACGCCACCACCTGCTACAATTGTCACTGTCGCAACTGAGGTCCACCGCACCACCACCCCATTGAACTACCGCACATCACAATCGCACCGTCGCACCTTGTTTTTGGGTGTGTGTTTTTCTGTCATTTTTTGAAAATTTCCTACTTGATTTAATTTTTTATTGTATTGGATGATGAATTTCTGATTGTTATTGTTGAATGTCGATGGTGTTGCCATATTGGGGTTGCTTGTATTTCTGAATTGGTTATATTTCTAGTGTTGAGTTGAAAATTGAAGTTGAAATTGTGTATGCTACTATGCTGACCTAACGGTATTGAATATGTTGAAGCCTGGTTGAAGTTGAAGCTACTTGAAGGGGTTTTGTCTTATGATTGTTGAAGACTTGAAGTTAATTCTATTGATGGTGTATTGTTGAAGACTTGAAATTACAATTCTGTATTTGTGATTTGGAATTTGGAAATGGGTATACTGGTATAGTATAGTTGTTGACTGTGAAAAAATTGAAAATTGGAAATGAGAGTACGTTGTTTTGTAACTTTTGATTTGTATTGGATTTGGATTTTGGATCATTGTTATCAATTAAAAAATTAAAATTCCTTAATTTTATATTATAATTATAAATAATTATCTTGTTAGAACTTAGAACTTTAGAAGTTAAATGCAATTGATATATGCAAAACTAAAATATATAAAATCAATTGTTATAATTAATAAAATATAATGCATATTAACTAAAATTTACAATTTTAATAAAAGTTTAGAAATATATGTTCGAACTTTTTATTATATAAAACATATAAAATCAAATCACAAAATTAAAGTATTAATTTTTTGTTTATTTTTATTTTAGTAAAATAATCATTTACTTCCAATTCTATTTACAATTACATACATAGTTTACAACATACTTAAGGAAACTATTTAAACACTTTTTTTTCTTTTTTAATAATTAATTATAATGATAAACTAATTTAGGCTGTCTTTTCATATTTGATATATTGTAAAAGAAAATTTATACACGCATATTGTGTTGGTTTGGAAATAGAATTGGAAATTGTTGATAATTATTAGAATTGAAAATGGAAAGTGTTTAAAAATGTTAGAAATGGAAATGGAATTATAAATGTTTTGTCATTGTTCGAACTGAAAATTGTCGAAATGGAAATAGAATTATGAATGTTTTGTAATTGTTGTAATTGGAAATTATTAGAATTGGTAATAGAATCATGATTGTTTTGTGATTATTGAAAATTGTTGGAATTGGTAATGAAATCATGATTGTTTTGTGATTGATGGAAATTATCTGAATTGGTAATGGAATTATGATTGTTTTGTGATTGTTGGAATTGGAAATTGTTAGAATTGGTAATGAAATTATGATTGTTTTGTGATCGTTGGGATTGGAAATTGTTAGTTATTGTTGGAATAGAAATGAAATTATGATTGTTTTGTGATAGTTGGAATTGAAAATTGTTAGAATTGGTAATAAAATCATGATTGTTTTGTAATTGTTGAGATTGGAAATTGTTAGTTATTGTTGGAATGGAAATGAAATTATGATTGTTAGAATTGGAAACTATTGGAATTGGTAATGGAATTATGAATGTTTTGTGATTATTGGGATTGAAAATTATTGGAATTAGTAATAGAACCATGACTGTTTGATTGTTGGAAATTGTTGAAATTGGTAATGGAATCATGAATTATAATTGTTTTGTGATTGTTGGAATTAGTAATGGAATCATGATTATTTTGTGATTGTTAAAAATTGTTGAAATTGGTAATGAAATTATGAATGTTTTGTGATTGTTGGGACTGAAAATTGTTGGTCATTATTGGAATGGAAATGGAATTATTCAATGTTTTGTGATTGTTGGAATTGGAAATTGTTGGAAATTATTAGAAATGAAAAAACAATAATGAATGTTTTGTGATTGTTGGAATTGGAAATCGTTAGAAATTGTTAGGAATTGAAATACAATAATGAATGTTTTGAAATTGTTGAAATTGGAAATTATTAAGAATGGAAATACTATAATGAATGTTTTGTACTTGTTGGAATTGGAAATTGTTAGAAATTGTTAGGAATGGAAATACAATAATGAATGTTTTGTGATTGTTGGAATTGGAAATTATTAGGAATGGAATTACAATAATGAATGTTTTGTAATTGTTAGAATTGAAAATTGTTAGGAATAAAAATACAATAATGAATGTTTTGTGATTGTTGGAATTGAAAATTGTTAGATTTTGTTAGGAATGGAAATACAATAATGAATGATTTGTGATTGTTGGAATTGGAAATTGTTAGAAATTGTTAGGAATGGAAATATAATAATGAATGCTTTGTGATTATTTGAATTGGAAATTGTTAGAAATTGTTAGGAATGGAAATACAATAATGAGTGTTTTGTGATTGTTGAAATTAGAAATTGTTAGAAATTGTTAGGAATGGAAATACAATAATGAATGTTTTGTGATTGTTGAAATTAGAAATTGTTAGGAATGGAAATACAATAATAAATGTTTTGTGATTGTTGGAATTGGAAATTGTTAGGAATGTAAATACAATAATGAATGTTTTGTGATTATTGAATTGGAAATTGTTAAAATTATTAGGAATGGAAATACAATAATGAATGTTTTGTGATTGTTGGAATTGGAAATTGTTAGGAATAGAAATACAACAATGAATGTTTTGTGATTGTTGGAATTGGAAATTGTTAGAAATTGTTAGGAATGGAAACACAATAATGAATGTTTTGTGATTATTGGAATTAGAAATTGTTGGAAATTGTTAGGAATGGAAATACAATAATGAATGTTTTGTGATTATTAGAATTGAAAATTGTTGGAAATGGAAGGAAATGGAAATGACATTAGGATTGTTTTGTAATTGTTGAAATTGCAAATTGTTGGAGTATGTTTTGTGTTACTTATTATATATGTTGAATGTTTTGAATTATTAGCTTTGGACTTATGCAGAATGAGTTATATTATATAAGATGGATATGCATATTATCATTGTGTACTGAAATTATATGTTAATTATTTTTGTATACAGATAAATGGAAGGAAGTTCAAATACTCTTGATCAAGCTACTTCTGAAAGATATAGTGATCCAGCTTAGGCCTACGCTGGTATGCTTCCCGGTCAAAAGAATCATACCTTTTGCTTGTTTTGTAACAAGCATTTGGGAATCACCCGATTAAAAAGGCATTTAGCTGGGGTTAAGGGAGATATGAAAGGGTGTCAAAAAGTAAGTAATGATGTGAAGTAGCAGATGAAAACGTTACTTGATGAACATCAATTTGAGAAAGATAGAAGGGAAAGACTGAATTTTGAAATTGGTAGTGGAAGTTCGTTTTCTAATTTCCATGGTGATTATGGAAACGTTGAAGGTGGAAGTGGTAGTGATAGTGGTACTACTAGTGTTCCATCTTAGGATCATGAAGAATCTGATGTGAAGAAGAGAAGAAGGCAAGTAACTAGTTTCTTTGCACTACGAACAACTCATGGAGCCCAACCTTCAATTCGTAGTTCAATACAATCAGGAGATGTGACTCACAATGTCGATATGGCAGTAGCTAGATGATGGTATGATACAAGTTTGCCATTCAATGCATTTCAGTCTTATTATTATCAACCTATGATGGATGCAATAGCCAAAGGGCTATCGATTGATGACTTAAGAGGTAAACATTTAAGTTGTGCTATTTCTAAAATTAGAAATTATTTGGCTGAAAGAAGAGTGAATTGGGGTACTTATGGTTGTTCAATTATATATAATGGTTTGACAAATAGGAGACAAGAGCTTATTATAAATTTTTTGGTTTATTCTTCAAATGACTATATGTTTTTGAAATCTATTGATGCATCTAGCCTTATTAGAAATGATGAGACTTTGTTTGGGATATTTGATGAAGTTATGAATGAAATAAGGCTGGAAAACATTGTTCAATTTATTACTGACAATGATTCCACTTATAAAGCAGTAGGGACAGAATACCTATAATTCATTATTTTGGACTCCTTGTGTTGGACATTGCTTTGACTTAATGCTAGAGAATATAAGAGATCATACTTATTTTCTTGTTATTGATCAGACTATGCAGAAGGCTAAAACGGTGACAAAATTCATTTATAATCATGCATAGGTTTTAAATTTGATGAGAAGGGAATTTACCAATGGTCGGAATTTATGTCGCCCTGTTGTGACAAGATTTGCGACAAATTTCTTATCACTTCAGTCTTTTGTTTCGATGAAGAAGGAGTTAAGGCAAATTTTTACAAGTGATAAGTGGGTTGCATTTCAGTATGCTAGGTCTAATGTTAGAGTGGAGGTTTGTAGTATTATACTGGAAGATAGAGAATTTTGGTTGCATGTCAATTTGTTATCCGAGTTTATGAGCCTTTGGTGAGGGTGCTTTAGTTGGCTGATAGTGAAGAAAAGCCAACAATAGGTTATATTTTTTATGTTATGGAAAGAGCGACGGGAGCAATTAAGGCCAATATGAAAAATAGGCCTTATACACACCATATCTCTCAATCATTAATGAGAGAAGTGAAAGACAACGTTCTTATCCATTGTTTGCAGCTGGGGAATTTTTAAATCCTAGTGTGTATTTTAGACTAGATCTTATAAAGCAAGTTGAAGTTAATAGAGAAATGCTTTTCACAATTACATCAATTGTTCCTTATGATGCGATGCAAGATCTTTTAAGCTCACAAATGGAGCTTTACAAGTTATCTTATGGGGATTTTAGAATGCTGATTGCTATTTGATAAAGAGGAAAACTTTCTCCAAGTATTAGTTATTTCCTATTTATTATTTGTTGAAAATTAATTATCACTTTATTTTGTTTATAACACTACTTTTTTTATCTTATAACTTACAGTTTCTTAGTGGGATCAATTTGGAAATAGTGTTCTAAAATTGAAAAGATTTGCGATTCAGATTTTAAGT
>JANZLD010293639.1:0-17156 GCA_026413575.1 Erythroxylum carthagenense
AAATATCAAAGTCCTCAAAATTAAACAATTCATTTCTCATAAATTTTTCTTAATTTCATCAAATTTCCTTAAATTCACTATCATTCTCATCAATTCTTTCTCACTTTAAATTCATTTTAATATTTCTAATTTTCATCAAAAGTTCGGGGTCCAACAAAATGCATCCAATAAAAAAACAATAAATATCCTTATCTCTAAAATTATTACAATTTACAACAAGAGTTCGTGATGAGAAGACAATAAAGTAAAAGTTAAACCTGAATCAAAAACATTTACAATTACATTACATATAGAATTTAACATATACATCAAATATAAGTAAACTTAAAAAGAGAGAAAAAACAAAGGAGCGAAATTCAATTGTCTATGAGAGGATACCTGGTATAACTACACTGACCCTAGTTATCATTTGGTATAAAATTCTCATCATTGAGAGGAGCTTCATGATTATTATCATTTAAATTTAATGCACCAAATGACCTGTCATGTTTTCCCATATAAGATTATCTTCTAAGTCATTAACATTTATCAAATTCAGTTCTTCAGAAACCCAATATACCAAAAGAACAATATTATCAATGAAAATTAGATCAATTGAACTACTTGTGCTATTAAGACTCTCAATAAATAATAAAAGTTAATTATTAGAAAATTATAAGAAATTATATCGAAATTAATAATGATAATAACATACTTTTCTTGAAGCTTTAAGTTGTAGCGAACAAAAACCAAGTCATTCAACCTTTTATGCTCCAATCTATTCCTTTTTTGAAGTGGATAAATTCAAATGTGCTTCAGTTTTATTCACAGCTTGTTGCACTCACACATTGACTTAAAATCTGAATTGCAAACCTTTTCAATTCTGGAACACCATTTTTTAATTGATCCCACCAAGAAATTGTAAGTCATAAGATAAACAAAAGTAATGCTATAAACAAAATAAAGTGATAATTAATTTTCAACAAATAAGAAAAAGGAAACAATTAATACCTGAAGAAAGTTGTCCGTTTTGTTGAATAGAAATCGACATTCTAAAATCTCCATAAGACAACTTATAAAGCTCCATTTGTGTGCTTAAGAGATCTTGTATCGTGTCAATGCTAACAATTGTTGTAATAGTTAAAAGCATTCTTTTATTAACTTCAACTTGCTTAGTAAGATCCAGTCTAAAATAAACACTAGGATTCAAAAACGCCCTAACTGTAAACAACGGAGAAAAAAGTTGTCTTTTCCTTCTCTCATTAATGGTTGAAAGATATGGTGTGTACAAAGAAAGCTTATGTTTCAGATTGGCCTTGATTGATTTCGTCGCTCTCTCCATGACATAAAAAAACCCATTGTTGGCTTTTCTTCACTATCAGCCAAGTAAAGCACCCTCACCAAAGGTTCACAAAGTCAGGTAACAAATTAGCATCAAGACCAAAATTCTCTGTCTTCCAGTATAATTTTACGAACCTCCACTCCAGCATTATACCTAGCATACTGAGCGCAACCCACTTATTACTTGTAAACATTTGTCTTAACTCTTTTTTTTATCATAATAAAAGACTGAAGTAATAAGAAATTTGTTGCAAATCTTGTTACAACAAGATGACAAAATTCATATAATTGGTAAATTCCTTTCTCATTAAATTCAATACCCATAAACAATTATATATGAACTTGATCACCTTTTTAGCTTTCTGCATAGTCTTATTAATAATAGGAAAATACCTAGGATCTCCTATATTCTCCAGCATTAGGCCAATACAATGTGCAACATAAGGAGTCCAAAAAAAAGAATCACATTTATTCTGCAACCTTTTCTTGTCGCTTTATAAGTGGAATCATTGTCAGTAATAAACTGAATAATATTTTCTGGCCCTACTTCATTCACAACTTCATCAAATATCGTAAACAAAGTCTCAGTATTCCTAATAAGGTCATATGCATCAATAGAATTAAAAAAGAGCCAATTGTAGAACAAACCAAAAAGTTAATAATAGGCTCTTGTCTCAAATTTGTCCAACCATAACGCATGATGGAACATCCATAAGTAGCCTAATTTACTCTTATATGCCAAATAACTTATAATTTTAGAAATAGAACAACTCAAAAGTTTCTCTCTTAAGTTATCAATCGAAAGACACTTGTATCCCAGACCATAATAGGCTATTATATCCATCATAAATAATAAGACTGAAAAGCATTGAATGATGAACTTGTATCATATCACCATCTAGCTAATGCCATATCGACATTATGAGTGGTATCTCTTAATTGCATTGCACTACGAATTGAAGGTTAAGTTCCAAGAGTTGTTCGTGGTACAAAAAAACTAGTCACTTGTCTTCTTCTCTTCCTCTCATAAGGTTTAAGAACTTCTTCTTAGGCCTGGGATGAAACACTACCAGTACCAGTA
The DNA here is from genome assembly GCA_026413575.1 of Erythroxylum carthagenense. Classification (NCBI taxonomy): domain Eukaryota; kingdom Viridiplantae; phylum Streptophyta; class Magnoliopsida; order Malpighiales; family Erythroxylaceae; genus Erythroxylum; species Erythroxylum carthagenense. Next base: position 2,402 of record JANZLD010293639.1, read on the forward strand.
CTGCTACCACTACTACCTTCAACATTTCCACAATCATTACAGAAACTAAAAAACGAACTTCCACTACCAATTTCAAAATTTAACCTTTTCCTTCTATCTCTCTTATATTCATATTCTTCAAGCAATGTTTTCATTTGCCACCTCACATCATGACTTACTTTTTTACAGTTCACATCTCCTTAACCCTAGTTAAATGTTTCTTTAATTAGGTGATTCTTCTACCTTTTAAATGCTTGTTACAAAACAAACAAATAGTATAGTTCTTCATACTGAGAACTAATGCAGTATGAGCCTAAGTTGAATCATTATATCTTCCTAAAATGGGTTGATCAGGAGTACTTAAACTTCCTTCCATTTATCTGTAAAAATAAATGAATGCAAATATCAAAATAAATAACACATAATTTCATTACACAATATGCGTGTCCATCTTATATAATATAACCCATTTTGTATGATTACATTATACACATTTCAATTTCATCGAACATAATTCACTATAAGTCAAAAACTATCAATTCAATAATTACACAAAACATACAAAAATAATTTTCATTTTCATCATTTACAAAGCAAACACAAACAATTTCTATTTCTAACAATTTCCATTTCCAAATTTCAACAATTTCATTTCTAACATTTTCCAACAATTTCAATTTAACTATTACAAAACATACATAAACAATTTCTACTTCCAACAATTTTCGACAATTCCATTTTTAACAATTTAAAACAATCGCAATTTAAAGTTTCAAACATTACAAAACATACATAAACAATGTCCATTTCAAACAATCACAAAACATACATAAACAATTTCTATTTTCAACAATTTTCAATAATTTTCATTTCCATTAATCACAAATCATACATAAACAATTTCCTTTTCTAACAATCACTTCACATACATAAACAATTTTCATTTCCAACAAAATTTAACAATTTCTATTTCCAATATCACAAAACATATATAAAACAATTTTCATTTCCAACAATAAGAGAACATACATAAACAATTCTATTTCTATCAATCACAAAACATACATAAATTTTTTTTCATTTCCAATAATTATAAAGCATACATTAAATAATTTCCATTTCCAACAATATCAAAACATATATAAACAATTTTCATTTCGAACAATTTTCATTTTAAATAATAAAAAACATACATAAATCAATTTCCATAAACAACAATCACAAAACATATATAAAACAATTTCCACCTTAAACATTTTAGAAGTGTGGAACTGGAAAATGTGTTTATGTATCAAAATCTCAAAGTATTGAAATATAATTTGGAACTAGAATTACCATAAATACCTTGAATAAAATAATTAAATATTAAAATTAAGGTAGCTATATTATGGAATCCCAATTTTTTTTAAAAAAATTGGACCCTCAAAATGTTTGTTGGACTTTAGTAAAATAGACCCTCAAAATGTTTGTTGGACTTTTGCAAACTATACCTTTGTAAGAAAATTGGGTCTAACAATGTGAAAAAAATCTAATGCGTATTTAACAACATTAACCAGAAGACAATTGTCTCACTGTAACACCTTATATATTTGTATACATTAGTTTTGATTTTTTTAATATAAAATTGATGTAGAATTTAACGTGTACAAGTTAGACTTAAATGAAGTAGTCAAGTTAGTCGAGTTAGATAAACCTCACTTATAATTGGTAAAAGTTTAACTTTTGTCAAATGAATTATATGATATATTTGTAACAAAGAATAATAAATTGATTTCATTCTTATTTAAGTATAGAGAAATGCTAAATGAAATTGGTATGGTAAGTAAACTAATATCAACCCTTTTGAAAAATTAACAAAACTAATTTATAAAATATGATTTTGTATCTGTATGTCTATTAAGTATTAACAAAATTGATAACACTCAATAGTTCAATCAATTCAACACATTTGTAAGTTCCACTCTACATTAACATAATCACAATCCACTCTAGACTAGTTCCACACTTTCATAGTTTCATTCTACATCCACATTTTGTATCTATATATCTATTAATAACTTCAATAAATCAATTTACATTTTTTACTTTCACACTTCCACAATTCCATTCCACTTCATAGTCCATATCCACAATTTCATTCCCACAGTCCACAGCAACACAACAACAAATTAATATATTCCATTCCCAATTCACAAAAAAATCAACAATTCTATTCACAATTCACAAATACATCAACAATTCCATTCACAATTCACAAATACATCAACAATTCCATTCACAACAATTCACAAAAAGCACATAAAGTTATAACACACACCCAATTATTTCAAAAATTCAACAACAACTTTAACAGGTCAGGGTCGGGCAAATATGGCCTGGAAGAGGAGACCTGAAAGTGGCCGAGGTTGGTGAGGTATCAGTGGTGGTTTAATGGCATTGGTGGTCGTGGCAAGTGGTGGGCGTTAGTGGTGGTGCATGTTAAGACTGGAGAGAGATGGTGAGATGTATGTGAGAGAAATAAAATATTGGAAGAAGTCAGAAATATAGGGCATCATTGGTGGTGGTGGCAAGTGGTGGGTGGGTGGTGGGCATCGATGGTGGGTCACGACACCCTAGAGAGATAGTGAGATGTGAGAGAAAAAAGTCGGGTGTGGGAATGGGATGGGAGGAGGAGGACAACAATGAGATGGGCATTAGTGGTGGTCATTAGATCGACGACAACGACAGTGAAGAACATAAGAACTATGAGTGAGGTGCGTGAGTGGGATTGTGAGGAGATGAGAGAAAGGTCACACAGAGAAGAGAAGAATAAGAATGCATGCGTGCGTACGTGTGTAGCTAGAGTTAAAATTTTTATTTTTTACAGATATACCCTTACAGTTTAAAAAATTTTCAGTATTGACACTTTTCCGAAATTTGATTTTTCATAAACATGAGATATTTTGAAAACATGATTTCATAAACATGTTATCTTTTCAAAAATTACTTTCAAAATATTTTCATAAATCATCACACAATTCATATAACAGCATATTGCAATTTCTCAAATTATTCAAAAGCAATAAATGCAACACTTATGATGCCATTAAAAACATTTAAACTTCTTTGATTCAAAGAAAACATTTAGTGGCTTATTTACTCTATTATAAGCATATAACCACCTTAATTTCCTTGCTTAAAAACCTGCTCAAAATATCTCTACTCTTGCTTCTCTTGCCTTTCTTGATTTCCTTCTACAACAACAAAAATCTCACTCAATAGGGTTTTAAATTGAAAATCCCACAAAGCACAATCACTAAGATTGATTCTGGAATACTTAAACCCACACATTTTCTAAACTCGATGAACTAAAATCCTTCCAAAAATTTAAAAGATTTAAAATGATCTTACCTTGATTCTTCACCAAATGAAGAGATCTTTGGCTCAAATGGAAACTCTTCTCTTCCTCTACCTTTTTCTCTTCTTGAACCACTTCAAAATCTCTCTCAAAAGCTAAGAAATGAAGAAACCCTAGCTCAATTCTCTTCTTTTCTCTCAACCACTGAAATCTCTCTTCTTTCTCTCTTGATTTGTTATTTCTCTTCTTTCTCTCCTATTTTTGTTTTTCCCCTTCTTAAAATAGCAAGCCAACATTTCTTCTTCCATTTTTACCCTTAATGAGTCCAAAAAGTCTATTTTACCCTTCCTTATAAGCTTAGGTTCTTTTAACCTTAAGTGTATTGCCAAAAACACCCTTGAACATTCTTATAACCTTAACACTTTAATTTAGTCAACTTATATCATATGATCTTTCTAACATCAACATAATAATTAACTCCACAAACTTTTATAAAGACCTCGTAATTAATGTAAATCATACTTATTTATCAAGAAAAAATTTGGGGGCCAACAGGACACTCTTGTAAGAAAAACTCTCATTAGGAAAAAAAGAATTGTCAGATTCTTTTAGAAAAGATCTTATAGAGAAAAGGAGTTACATTAATTCTATCTTTGTGGAAAACCTAGACATTATACTAAAAGATGTCCTAATAAAACCAAAAGAGACATAAAATTTTTAAAATCTATTAAAGTTATTATGCCAATCAAGAATGATAAGGATGTTCAGTCCATATTCGAAGAGCAAATAAGTGAAGATGAAGACACCCTATTTATAGTTCCTGTTTATATGTTTGCTAAAGTAAGTGATTCTTTTATAGAAGAAGAGACAAGAGAGTAAAATTACATGTTTATAATAAGAGAGCCTTGCCTAAAAGTAAACTCCAATATTACAGTATACACAAGGCCCTACATGGAAATACAAGTTTTAATGAGTAAGTATCATTAACTTGTGAATACTATATTATATATGGAAACAGACTCTTATAAAAGTATAATCCAGTCTCAAATCCTATCACTTGAAGCACGGAAATCTCATAAAGAATATTTCACTTCTATATATGGTAAATCTTTTAAGATTGATCTCATAACCAGAGAAAAAATTGGAATAAAATTCTTTCCATATTGCATCATATGGAAAAAAAAGTCTTTGACTGCAACCTCCCAATGCTAGATATATTAATTGGGATGGACATTTATTGCTAAGAAAAGAAATTGCAAATTCTATCCTAAGGCATCAAATTTAAGTAGTCCTTTTGTCCCTACAATTAAGTGACTAAAGGCTTTAAGAAGTTCCTTAGGAATATGGAGGCATAAGAGACCAATTAATGCAACAGTGATGATTGCAAAACCAATTACTTGTTTTATGCTAAAATCACAAGTATGCGGATCGTTAATTGTAGTAAAAAACAAATATCGTACCACAAAGATTGTGCTTACGCATCACTTAATTCAAGTTGCGCTTTGTTTAAGACTTAAATTCGAATATTGAACTGAAAAGTAAACTAAATCAAAACAAAATAGCAACATTCGAATAATATAACAATGTAGATCCGTCAAGAGAATTAATCAAGTGTTGGGAGAGGAGATTTTACCTATCATTAATGCTAATTTAGCCTTTTATGTTTTTATAGAGTGTTAGTTCTAGACTATCTTAGGGTTGATTACTCTCTCTCGAGTTATAATCATTCCCTAAATTGTGAACCCTAATCGAATTATAGACTTACAATATCTCAATTCATAAATTACCCATAATTCTAATTAGTTCCAAAGCTCGCTAATAAACAATCGGGTCTCACACGGGATCTCTCTTTATGAAATTGTCGACAAGATTGATTAAATGGTCAATTAGATCACTTAACTCTTGTTAATCTAATATAATCATTTTCATCCGATTCAACCTCTCGATGAAACATGAACAAACATTAATCAATCACAACACTCAAATCAAGTAAACACACTCCAACTAAACTGACATTAAATATAAGCAAAATCTTGAAGGGAAAGTTAGAATATCATTAACAACTCAAAATCCCTAACCATACAACCCATCTCAATCTTACATATTAAATGAATTTACTTAATGGGGAGGAAATGAAACTCTAGTTGGAGGATTTGGGAACGTAGCAATGTTGAGAGACCACCTATTCTGAGAAGCTTAGATGTCAGAACCCTCCTCTTCTTGCTCTTCTTCTTTTCTCTCTTTCTTCTTTCTCTCTCTCTTTGAGTTTCCAAATGTAGGCAGAATGTAGACTCCTTTCTAGGGTTCCATCATTATCCTTTTATAGCCTTTTCCAATTATAGTAACCCTAGTGTCTTTCCAAGGTCTGAAATGTCCCTCAAAAACTCGAATTTGAAAGTGACTCCGTGTTTATTTGCGCACAGGCCATAATTGTGGCCCTATATTGGTGCTTCTGTCACGATTGTGGGACTATGTTTAGGTTCAGTTCTCCTTCAAAACTCCTTCGAATGTCCTAAAACACTAACAATATATATGTAAAATTGAAGCTTAAAAAACATATTCTCACCCAAAAAACACTTAAAACACAAATGTTTAAGAACCAACACAATTCTTAACCTAAACACACACTAAACAATTAAATTAACCACTAAATATATATCAAATTACCTATAAAAATACAATGCAATATAAACCTATCAAAGCAATGATAAATTCAATCACCTAAATCCTTTATGACGAAACCCAGAATTCTTTGTCCAATATCCATTCAAAAGGATTAAGGATATCAATCCCACTAAGGTTACCCAAAGAGAAGAATGCATCATCCTATTACGACAAGGGTTGATTGAACCTACTAAGTTTGATTAGGTTTGTCAAGCATTTTATATGGAGAAAAGGACAAAATGTATGTGGGTAAATAAAAGGTTAGTTATGGAATACAAACCACTTAATATTTTCCTCCAAGATGATAAATTCCCTCTACCTAAGATTAATACATAAATAATTTTCCTAAAAGAGACAAATGTGATCTTAAAATTTGATCTCAAAGCTAAATTTTAGCAGATAGGGGCAGGGCTTGTAGAGTGATATAAGAATACATCTTACATCCCAAATGTCTAATATCAATGGGCAGCCACCAAAAAGTATGGTATAATGCTCTCACCCTAAAAAAGTCAAATTGATACTACACAAATAGACTTTCTTGGGTATGAAATTCCATAATGGACATTATCAACCAAACGCACACATTGCTAGTGAATTGTCTAACTTCATTGATGAGAAGCTCATGAAAAAAAAATAGATTAACAATTCTTAGGTATTATCAATTACATCCAAGATTTTATTCCTTATATTATTGATTACATTAGCCAACTATTAAGGCTCTTGAAAAAGAATCCTCTACTATGGAGAATAGTACAAACATGTATAATATAATACCTAAAGAAAGTTGCTCAGTATCAATCACCACTTAGGATTCTTGACAAAGGAGAATGAATCTTATAGATTGATGCCAGTAAAGAATATTGAGGTGTGGTCTTGATAGAAGAATTGCACGATAAAAAGATTCTATTATAGTTATACTGGTGGCTAGTTCAGTGAATCAGAAAAACATTACCATGCAATAAACTAAGAGATTCTTGCAGTGAAACAAGGGATAGAAATTTCAGCTTTCATTGAAGTCCTTATCACTTTATTTTCTAAATGGACAACAAATCTTTCCTAAAGGTGTTAAACCCCAAGAAAATGACCCTTCTAGATAATTAGTTGCTTTGGTGGAAACCCTAATTCTCTCACTATAAATTCTTAGTTCGATATATAAAAAGTACCAAAAGGCCATAGTTTACTACACCTCTTTACCTTAAAAGAAGATTCAGCTTCTTACTCCTATCAAAGCTATCCCTTTGATTCTCATGATTAGAGATCTTCTTAGAATAGTAAAAATTAAAAGAACATTTCTTCCTTATGCAAAAGAACCCACAACCATTGACGAAATCAATAACCTGGTAAGAAGAAACCTTTTCTATTGCCTTCATCTTTTTATAAAAGACAAAATTACCCTTGTGTCTCTCTTACTTTGATATATAAACCCCTTCCTTAGCCATCTTCTTCATTAGTGGGGCTCTTCCATATGAAATAGTGCAGTCTCTCTAGGCAGTTTTTGCCTTTTTTGCATATGCTATTGCAGTACCTCCTCTACAAGTGTTTAACTATCTCTATAATCATAATAATGAATCTTCTACCCTACAAACTTTTTTAGAATAGTATTCACCATTTATTTACTGAAGAAAGTAGTTATCCCAAGTCATTTATCAATATAGATTATGGGATATTCCATAAACGATCAAATCACATATTGCATTTTCATGTTTTACAAGCTTACAACCTAACAAAAGATGGCCTTTTCTACACACCTAACCAAGCACACCTCCAATAAACTTCTCTTAAATGGGCTAAGCATAAGGACATAACCATGAGAGTCTTAAGATGTTCTCATGTGATCTTAATAATTTTCCTAAACAACATTCTTCTGTTATCTTACCTAGAAGAACTTATCCCTGGAGAAGTTAGAATGCCAAAAATAGACTTCCCAAAAGGATGGATTGGTCCAGCCTTTATTTTATCTCTTGAATCACCATCTTAATCTCTCTTAAATTTTGATCAAGATTAATATTTTGATTTGTTGACTAAAATGATATGGGATTATAACATTAAGTTTTAGTAATTGATTAATTAATTCAAAATTTGGCATTTGTATTTTAATTTCAATAATTAATATTTTAAATTAATTATTCAAAATGACATGTTACCAAAGTAAACTCTTTTATGCAGATCAGTTATTTCTAAAATTATTAAAACAGTTGTGTATGGATGAATCTCGCGAGCACAATAATTGGCTTAAAAGAAAATTATTATTTGATTAAAATTCAAACATTCTTGTAGTGATAAATATGTAATAATTATTTATAAATTATTCCGAAGAAAGATGTGATTTAACAAGAATTTATTGTTAATATTTGATCACAATAACCAGAGTATCACTTACAAATTGATTTTTTTTTTCTGAAAACTAAATTTCAATGTTGTATTAGGTTTCTTGTGGTGGGATTGCCATTATTTGAATTTTTTAGTTATGTTTTATTCAAATTTTAATTGTGAGTTTGTTACTTTGTTTATTTTTGTTCTTTATTTAGTAAATACTTCTACTACTATAACATCTGCCAACATCAACTTTATACTTATGCTAAATGGCACAAACTTTAAGGTTTAAAAAGAGAGCATTATGATCATTCTTGACTATATGGATTTAAACCTTACTCTTTGGATTGAGTGACCCCTACTCTTACATTTGCACATTCCTCTAATGATAAGAGGGATTGAGAAAAGTGAGAATGGTCAAATCATAAGAGTTTTATGACTATAAAAACAAGCAACTTTGGAAACATTCAGGAGCATAATATTCAAAAAGAAAGGAGCAAAATTGTTTCTTAAAGAACTTGAGTAGCATTTTGTGAAAATAAAAAGGTAGGAATAAGTACTCTCTTAACAAGTTTTGTTTCCATAAGATATAAAGGTAATGAGAACATCAAGGAGTACATTATAAAAATGTCTCATCTTGCTTTAAAACTAAATGCACTAAAGTTTGAATATTTGAAGACTTGTTTGTGCATTTAGTTTTGGTCTCTCTTCCAACATATTTAATCACTTTAAAGTTAGCTATAATTATCAAAAGAGACTCTTAATGTCATTATTTCATATTTTGTGCAAGAAGAAGAGAAATTAAGGCAAGAGAAGCTTGAATGTGTTCATTTGGCATCCAACTTTAATGGTAGTAATAAGAAGAGAAATAAACATAAGGAAGTTACAAGTTATGTACCAAACAAGGCATAAGGAATAAAAACAACACAAACAAAGGAATTTGCTTGCACTTATATGGAATACTTCTCATAAGAAAAAGGAGTGTACTAAATATCATGTTTGGCATGCTAAGAAAGATACGTTTTTTTTGTTCTAAAGATAATTTAATTTCAGTATCTAAACACACTTATTGGCTATATTTGGTGCTACTACTCATATAAATTTACCATTGTAAAGTTCCTTGAGTTGCTAAAAATCTAATGATGTTGAAAGATAAATCTATATACGTGATAGAACAATAGTTAAATTCACGACAATAGGGACTTTTAGGTGAATATTATTTAGATTTGAAAGAGACTAATGTTGTATCATCTTTTAGACGAAATTTAGTTTATATTTCTGTATTGGTTAAAATTGGTTATTATTGTTCTTTGGGAAATGGACAACTCAGTCTTTTTAAAATTATTGGTTCTAGTTCTTTATCAAAATATGATAACCTATACTTATTTAATGAATCATTACATGTTAATTCACGAGATACTAAAAGAAAATTAGCAAATGATAATTTTGCTTCATTATAGCATAAACATTTAGGGGATATCTCTAAATAAAAAATTGTAAGGCTTGTGTCAGATGGAATTCTTGATTCACTTAATTTGTCAAACTTTGAAGTTTGTATTAAGTGTATCAAGGGGAAGTAGACAAACATAAGGAGATTAGGTGCTAAAATATCTTCAGACGTCTTAGAACTAATCCATACAGATGTTTATGGGCTATTTCTTACACATTTTTGGAATGATAAAAAATATTTTGTTATGTTCTTAGAAAATTCCTCCTGTTATGGGTACCTTTATTTCATTCATCAGAAGTCACAAGCACTAGACACATTCAAAGTTTTCAAACTTAAGGTTAAAAATAAACTTATAAAACGCACTAAAAGTGATAGATTTGACCATGAAGGTGAATATTATGGTAGATATGATGGTTTAAATAAACAACGACCAAGACCATTTGCCAAATTCCTATAAGAATATGGTATCATTTTGCAGTATGCTAGCTTGGGAACTTAGCATAAATGGTATTATTAAGAGATAAAATATAACATTAAAAGAAATTATAAGGACTACGATTATTCCCACAATCTTACCTTATTTACTTTAGGGAGAGGTACTTTAGACCACAACTTACATTATCAATAGAGTTCTAACTAAGGCAACGAATAAAACCCCTTATGAATTATGGATAGACAAAAAAAAAAGTACAGAACATTTTCATATTTGAGGTTGTTTAATTGAGACAAGGCTTTACAAGCAAAAAGAAAGAAATCTAGACTCAAGAACAATCAGCAGGGATTTCATTGGATACTTTGAATGGTTACGAGAGTACAAGTTTTATGATCCCACAAATAAATATATTTTTGAGATAAGAAATGCCAAATTCCTTGAGGATGTTGAATTTGAAAGAGGAGATAAGGTCAGAGACTTTATCTTTAAAGAGGAATTCATTTCTCTTCTAAGAGTTATTATTGTCCATGATCGAATTATCATTCTTTACCTTGTTCAAGAAGCAATTCCAAATCAATAAGACAATGTCAAAAATCTCCTTGATCAAGATTAATTAAATATTCCTAAAGAACAAACTTAGCAACCTCAAGAATAAATATTGTTAGGAAGATCCACTAGAGAGAGGATAAGTGCAAAGCTGGATGATTATATTGTCTTTCTCTAAGAATATGATATGGACATTAGTATAGTAGAGGATGATCCAATCAATTTTTATTAAGCCATTGAGAGTTCTAATTCTTAAAAGTGGATTCATGCCATGAATGGGAAATTAAGTCCATTAAAGAAAATGAAGTTTGGGATCATGTTCCATTACCTAAAGATGTAAAGCTCATTGGATGAAAATAGATATTTAAGTCCAAAGGGATTCAAAAGGCAATATGGAAAGATATAAGGCTCTTCCTATCATAAGGGGTTATAATAAAAGGATGAAGCATCAAGTATATAGAAACTTGCTCGACGATTTCTTTGAAAGATTCTTTAGGATTATAATAAAACATGTGGCAATCTTAAGTTACATCAGAAGGACATGAAGATAGTGTTCCTCAATGGTGCCATTGATGAAACAATTTATATGGAGGAGCCTGCAAAACTTTGTTTCTAAAGATTTAAAAAGATGTTTTCAAATTAAAGAAATACTTTTATGGACTTAAGCAAGCTTTAAGTTAAAGGTATTGCTTACAAGTTTCACAAAGTTGTTATCTCTTTTAATTTTGATATGAATTTGGTTGATGACTATATATACCATAAGTTCTATGAGAGTAAGTATATTTTTCTAATTTTATATATAGATAACATGCTACTTATTAGCAATGATAAGGCTTGTTGCACAAAACCAAGAAATTTTATTCAAAGAATTTTGAGATGGAAGATCTTGGTGAAACTACTTTTATCCTGGGGATTCAGATACATTGAGATTGTTCTTAAGGTATTATTATCATAAAAGAGCTATCAAAAAGGTACTTAAGAGATTTAGCATACAAGACAATAAACTAGATGATACGCCTATTTTTAAAGGAGACAAATTTAATCTAAATCAATTGCCAAAGAATGATCTAAAAATTAAAGAAATGAAAAAAATTCCTTGTGCTTCAGTGATAGGATGTCTAATGTATATTTAGGTATGTACATGTCTAGATATTTCATATATTTTTACAACGTTTGATACATATTTAAGCAATCTAGGAATTGATCATTGAAAAGTAGCCAAAAGGCTTATAAGGTATCTTAAGAGAATAAAAGATAACATGCTCACACATAGGAGATAAGATTAGTTAAATTTCATTGGATATTCTGACTCTAATTTTGTGTGATGCTAAGATAATCATATATCCACTTCAAGTTATATCTATTTGCTTGCTAGAGGACCTGTTTCTTAGAATAATGTGAAGCAGACATTTATAGCTTCGTCAACCATAAAAGTTGAGTTTATAACACGTTATGAGGCATCTAATCATAAGATATGGCTATAAAATTTTGTCGCTGGGCTGTAAATTATAGATGGTGTTGAAAGACATTTTAAGTTATTTTGTGACAATAAGTTGACAACGTTGTATTCTAATAAAAACAAGGGCTCGTCAAAATTAAAACATATCCACATTAAGTTCTTGGTTGTTAAAGAAAGAATTCAAAGTGGTTAAATGTGTATAGAACATATTGGGAAACATACCATGATTACGGATCCACTAACTAAAGATTTACCTCCCAAGGTCTTTCATAAGCACACTACCTATATAGGTGTTATGTCATTTGATGATATATTAGTTTAGTGAAAGTTTGTATTTACAGATACTTATGATTATAGACATGTCGTATGTTTTTTTTGTTATTTAATACAATAGTATAAAGGATTTTGTGAGTTTACACTCTAATTTCGTTTGATTTGATCTTACTAAGGAATAAGGTAGGATCAGTTGAAAATAAACATATTAAGACCACTTGTTATGAAATTTTCATGCTGCACATCCATATTTGATCCATTTCGTTAATTATATTAATGCTTGTGATCATTGATGACTTTAGTCACGATAATTGTGATGGAGATTTCTTTAATCCTATATAATATGATTGATGGACCATATTTTTTAAAGATAATTTTATAATAATAGTAATCATAAGATTTATTATGACATATAAGTTATTATGTATATGTAATCTAAGTTGGAGATTGTTGAAATTTTAATAGACTTACATATATGTATGTGTGTGTGTGTGTGTGTGTGTGTGTATCTAAGTTGGAGATTGTTGAAATTTTAATAGACTTATATATATATATATATACATACCTACATACTTATACTTAATTAGATGATTTAGGCCTATTGACTTGAAACTTTAATATATCACTTTTAATCTTAACCAAACCTTATAATAGCCTATGACATAATTATTAATATATACATACATACATATATGCATATGTATGTATGTATGTCCCTTCATAAGTTAGGCATATAATACTAAAGTTTCTACATATATAATAACTTATACTTAATTAGATGATTTAGGCCCATTAATAATTATGTCATAGGCTATTATAAGGTTTGGTTAAGATTAAAAGTGATCTATTAAAGTTTCAAGTTTACGGGCATAAATCATCTAATTAAGTATAAGTTATTATATACGTAAAAACTCTAGTATTATATGTCTAATTTATGAAGGGAAAACTAAGAATAACCATTATACATAAGATAAGTGGCTATGGTCCCTAAGAAAACATTAGGGTTTCTTTTATGATATCCTATTGTTAGAAAAAGGTAGACAACCAATACATTTCCTTTGGAAGGCCTTGGTTTATGTTCATGTTATGAACTTTATATTGAATCTATCAAGCTGCAGATGTATGCAAGTCAAAACGTCCAAATGAAACAAACTTTTTGTCTTGGAATAAGATACTATCAGAGCAAACAAAGCATTAAAATAAGGGAGAAGAAAGTCAAAAACAGAGAAAGAAAGAGCCAAAAAGAATAAAGAACACTTGGGAGGTGATTAAGTGCACAGACTTAATGTGCTGATTTAACCATATAGGTCTAAGTTCTCAAAGCCGAGTTCTGACAAGCCTGGTGGTGGCATACAAGTTACCAAAAAACATAAGAGACGGTTTGAATCCTAACTCGTATTGACTTGGCTTTGAAACAAATATTTTGTGGTAACAAGTTGCAGAACGCAAGATACATTAGTTCCATACGTTTTGTACGACCTGAAATTTTGACAAATGTGAGGTATATGTTATCCTTAATCGACGCATTTAGTAGAGAAGGCATGATTCCGCTCTACGTTTTCCTCTTTTTGTATATTTTTAACATTTGTAATGGTTTTAATGTTTATAATTTAATTTTAAGATGTGGTTTCAGAATAGTTATTACGTATAAAACAATTTTTATGTTAATTTTATTAAACTGAGCTATTAAATTAAAATTAAAAATTTTCAATTTTAATCATAATAGGAAATTAAATTTTAATAAAGACTAATTTATTATAACTAAACATAGTTTTATGCTGGTTGTCTATTAAGTTATTTTTCAAACTTTCCTTATTTATTTGTCATAAAAAATAAATATAAACATATAAATTTAATTTAGGTATAATAAACAAATAGAACAAAATATGAATATAAAAATTGAGGGTCCGTCCTTATTTATAGTTTTCTAATATAGGTATATAATTTTAATTTATTTTTATGATACAAATAGTAAAATTTTTCAATTTTAATCATAATAGGAAATTAAATTTTAATAAAGACTAATTTATTATAACTAAGCATAAAACTACGTTTTATGCTGGTTGTCTATTAATTTTTTTCAAACTTTCCTTATTTATTTGTCATAAAAAATAAATATAAACATATAAATTTAATTAGGTATAAGGGTATCTTGAGCATGTTATGATTGCCCTTGGTTTTGATGGTCGTTGGATTCAGCTGGTCATGATGTGTGTCCGCAATATTAGTTATTCGGTTGCAGTGAATGGTAGTGAAGTTGGGCCGATTGTTTCTACTAGAGGTTTAAGACAGGGCGATCCA
>JANZLD010294849.1:0-17143 GCA_026413575.1 Erythroxylum carthagenense
AATTTAATTCCAACTAATAAATAATATAAAATATTCAAAGTACCAAACAAATATATAATATGGCACTAATTTTCAAACGCACGCACCCTGGTTTCTGGTTCATGTCCTCCTTTTTTTCCGTTTTTTTTCATGGGTTTCTTTCATGTTACAATACATCCCAACATGTGTTCTTTCATGGTTGTCTTCATACCACATGTCTTTGTAGAACTAGAACACAGCAAACACCAGAAACATGTCTTTGTTCATATAAATCACGAGGAGACCATGCAACAGACGTAACATGTTAAACTCATCAACATATTAAATCGGTTTTCGTTCTATTTCTACCATTAACACGAAAACCAACTTCAAAAAATATATGGGAATATAAGAACAAAAAAGACATAAATAAAAGCGTCCAAGAATAACAACAGATATTCTTTCATCATCACAATATTAAATCGATTTTCCCAGTATATAGGAAATCAAATAAAAGCGTACAGCGTATGGAGAATGGGATTCAAATACGAAATACAGAAAACATTTGAAAACCACATTCCATAAACGAATATAAACCATGCAACATAGCTCTGATACCAATTGTAAATCATTTATTGGATCGAATGATTTTGCGTACCTGTATCCATGATTTCGTATTTGTTGTGAAAAATCATTTATTTCCTCTCGTCTTCTTCGTTTATCAAATTATTTAATGGTTCAGAATCTTATTATAATTCAATAAGTTTTTCAACTTATATAGCATCACCAACGGACATGTCCTTTGGTAAGTGGAAAAGAGAGGAAAAGGGTCTTTGACCCATTTGAGATCCATTCTATAATACCCAATAACCATTATCTTGGGTGCTTTTATTGGACTCAAATCTATAAGTGACATGGGACATAAAATAGTCTAACACTACACCCTAGTCAGACTCCAAGTTGCTTTAGCGGGTCACATTGCCAAGAACAATCTTTTCATTGACAGGGTGAAGCTGCATCCAGCCACTCAGTCAATCAATTTATGATTTTTTTCCCCCGAGAACTATTTTATTGGATGGTCCTCTACTATGTCTATGAGATGTTCTATATCAAGTTATCAACAAATGTGAAGGTTCCACTAGATTTTTATTGAAGAATAGGTGGTAGAAGTTCTTAATGTCTTCTACTTTCATTTCACAATGATAATAGCAGATATCATCACTTGGTTCTTGTGATATTGAATAGTTGCTGGCTGGCTGGCTATAAGGGCAAGGTTATGAAAATGATCAACCTTCATTCTTTTGCTAAGTTAAATCTCAACCATTTATTCTCAAAGCTCAAAATCCATGTATATAATGTAGAATCATGGTCTTTTTTGCTTGTCTAATCATGCTTGTCATTACTTGCTTTGACAATTCCAAAAATTATATGCTACTAATGGAATGAACAAAATTTTGGAAGGGGTAAGACACCAGAGAAGTGTGTGCTTCCATATTACTGTCATTTTGGTATAGGATACAGTAGACATCAAAAGAGCATGATTTCCCATACCAAAATCAGCAGAATATTGTTGAAGAAACTTACATGGAATGGAAAAAGGAGAAAATGTCATAAAGGAAAAGAAATCAAACCATTATAAAATCTTTATATAGTAAATAAAAAGTAAAAATTATAAAAAATAAAAATATAATATTTTATTAAAATAAAAAATACGCTAATGTATATTAATGTATAATAAATTCATAATATATCTAATAATTCAAATAAGATTAAATCTAACATAAAAATTAAAATAATAATAAAAATAAAAATTGTGCTACCAAAAGTGGTCGTATCTCATCATTATCAAAAGTTTCAAATTCTCCAATACTTTCTAAAATCTAATAAATCACGCTTTCATCCAAAGCAATTGCATCAATATCTTCTTTTGTATTTAAATAAATTATAAATTAATAATGTATAAAATTATTCTCTAATACATTATACTTTTAATGTTAAATATATTCAAAATGAGATTTCAATTGACCATCAATAGATGTTCTTAATTTATTCTATATGGTAAATACATTTTCGTCATAAATTATCTTTTCAGATTTATTATAATCAAGATCATTTGATAGGTTTTTTCCTTAAATTCAAAAATTAGTACAATAATAGAATCGATATCAACTAGATCATATGTTATCTTCTTATTAAGTGCTCTAAATTCATAATAGAGAAATTATAAAAGCAATAATAAAATGCATAATGACTTTAAAATAAAAATCAATAAATAAAAGCATATATTTTTCATCCTCAGATAATAAGTCATTAGTCAGGAATTCAAAAAATTTAAATTTATTACAACCAAGAGACAGTAAAATGTTATTACATAAAATTAAGTTGTTTTTAACTAACCTAGAGGAATTGACACAAAACTAGCTTTAGATTCTTGGGATTTAGTTCCTCATATTAGAACCCCAAAATTTCCTTTATACCCCCTTCCTTCCTAAGCAGTTAATCAAGCCAGGTGGAGATCGTGGACATAAGATGTTTTTGGTTCTATATCTGCCTATTAAAATCAAATCAGGTGAGCAGCTAGGATCTGAACACGAAACTAGTATTAGCATCACTTTGTTTAGAGAAATGTTTGCCAGTATTTACTTAAGTGTACAGTTGTATATATTATATCCTTGAAGTGTATTAATTCCTATTAATAAGGTCGAGGGATATTTCTTTTCAGAACCTGAGGTCGAGGGAGGGGAGGGAGCACCGGATCTCTGCCAATCCTCTCGCCCCTTTTTCTCATGAAGGTTATGCCCTCTTCTTTAATGAGGTATGTAAATAGGTGGTTCTTTTTTAGGATTGAATTAGAGGTATGTAAACGTTGCTCTTCCTCTTTCTTGGTGCTCTCACTCTCTCTTCCTTGTTTTCCTTCTTGATTAATTAGTCTCTTCTCCTTTGGTGTTTTCGGAGTTTTGTTGGGTTTTCTGAAATTTCTGTTCTTTATGTTCTTTTTTGCTTTTGATATTAGCTTCTTTGCTTGATTTAGTGTTTAATGCTTTCTAAGTTTGATTATGTTAGGGTTTTAGACTTTTTTTTTAGTCAAAGTCGAGTTCTTTGATGCTTTATTTGCTCTTTTATAATCTGGGTATTGATACTTTTCTACAATTCTTTAATGCTTTATAACTCTCTTATCATATGGGTATTGGTGCTTTTCTATAGATAAAGAGATAAAATATTTCATTATATTTTAGTTTTAAAATATATTTTATTTCTAAAAGTCGAGTTGTATTTTATTTATTTATGTATTTATTATTTTATTTACATAATTATTTAGCATTCTAGTTTTACTTATTTCCACTTTAACCTGCATTATTCTTTTATTGTTACATCTGTATGTGGATCTACCAAAAATAGCTTCTCTACTACGTAGGGGTAAGGCTGTGTACTATCAGACCTTCCCAGACTTCACTTTATTGCGGGACTTATGACTGAGTGTGATGATGATAATGATGATGAGATAATAAGTAACATAAACAAGGTTATTGAGTCTTTAATGTTCCAAATGATTTCATTTTTTATTAATATGTTCAAAAATGATCCAATCATGCTTACAGCCTGATGTAGAAATTGTTTGATTAAGTCATCTAATAGCAAAATTTCTTAAAGTTGGAACAATTTTACCAAATAATGTCTACCACTCATCTACATTTTAAATTAACAATTATAAATGTAAAAAATATATTATTAATATGCAAAGAATAAACTAAAAGTATGAAAACTTACAATGATGTCTTTTTTCATTGTAAGTTATCTCTTTGTAGAAGATATAGCAAAACTCACTAAACCTTTGTGATACAATTTAATTTCATTTGTTACTCTTGATTGCTTTTCATTAGCAAAATACATTTGCATTCAATATTATGAAAGACACCACCCATAATATTAGCATATATATATATATAAGTAATAAGGATTAAGGAAGTAAGATGCTTATCCCATTGTCAATCAAGAATATATGTATAAGGCTTGAATAATTTCTCATTATTGTTTTGTTAACTCTACACATTTCATCATATATTTATAAAGATGGCTTCTCATATGACTTTACAAACATCAACAACTTTATAAGTAGAATCATAATCCCTACAATAATCAGGTCAACATTCCAAAATTCATCATCCAGAATAATATCATTAACTTGATTTCTTTTTACACTCTTTAATAACTTCTGGCTTGAAAAGTGTTTACTTATCACTAAATTTTAAAGTGCTTATTTATACTTGTAAACACTTTCAAAGTTATAAATATAGTTGTAAACCTAATAGTAGCACGACGCACAATCTCTACCTAATGTTCTTGTTTTTTAAACCCAGAAAAAAATTATTATACACAAAATTGTAACATCGTATTAATCATGTTAATGCCAGAATAATGAATTATGAAAAATTACTAAGAAATTAAAACATGCACATCATGCTTTGCACATACATGAGAATTTTGATTATTACACATGAATATGATTGTACATACATTTATTGACATTTTTAGGTACAATTGAGTTATAAATGCGATGAACATGTGAATTGTGAATTATTTGTGGTGAGAATTTATTTGGAGTGTGTATGATTATTTCCGATTTTTTGGTGAAATTTAGGAAATTTTAAAAAATTGGAGTATTTTGGACTAGGAAAAAATAAAGAAATATGAACCAATCATAGTGTGACATATGGCAGTATAGCACAGTGACATAAGCATTATATGCACAAGGACACATAGTTACGTGTTTTAGACGAAAGATTTTTCCTATAGCTTGTGTTGTTCCTCATTTGGTTTTGGTTTTCGCTGTATAAATCAACACTAAAATCCTTTTAATTCACTAATCACTGAAACATCTGATACTTAATGCAAACTTAGCAGTCTAGAGATTGATTTGTTTCATTTATCTTTGCTTTTCCCTCCATTCACTAAAACCTTTTCTTTAATATCACTGTTGGGTTTTTGCTGAAATATCAAGTAAGTTATGTCTTAAGCTTTACTGAGTTTTGTAAGTAATTTTGATGATGTGTTACTGTAATGAATACATGCATAAGAAGTTTAGTAGTGGAGTTTCGGTGTATGAATAAGCTAAATGAGGAATTGAATTTGTTACTCAATTAGGATAACAGTAGCTGTATCTGGAAGTGCTAAACACATCTAAGTTGAATTTGTGTTGAGAATTTGAAAGTGTAGTTTCGGTGGTAATGAATCAGATGAATGATTTGTGAAATAAGTTCTGTTTTGGGTATGCAAAAGTGCTAGAAAGTTGACGTAGAAATATATATACTCCGTTTTGGTTTAGAGAAATCCAAATATGGTGATTTCATTGTTCATGCGTGAAATTGTGAAGTATTTTTAGAGATGGTTTTACATGAATTTAAATGAGATAGATGATATGAAATGAAGTTTTGGTGAGGTCATCCAATAGAGTTGCTTAAATGATAAATTTAGGATGAAATGAATGAGTAGGAAAAAATTGGGAAAATGTATCAGATGAATGTAGAAAGTGAAACAAAATACAAAAACTGGAATTTGCAAGTGTAAGAATCGGATTTTTATGTTTAAGTGTGAATTTTGGGTTTTCGAATTGTTGTGTGTTGTTGAGTTGAAATGAAGTTAATAGAATTGGTTTAAGTTTCTTAAATGTAATTGTTGAAGAAGATTAAAGTGAGATTAAAGATTTGGAAAAATTATAGTAGAGAGAGGAAGTTTTGGATTTTTGATATTTGGATGGTAAACTTGAATCTGAATTTATTTAGAGTTTGTATTGGCTATAGAAGTGTAAAAGAGATGATTTAGAAGTGATTAAGTTAGAAAACACATGAAAAATAGAAGAAGAAGCTAATGAGCACGGTGAAGAAGATCGCGATATTGTCTAAGAAGGTCATGAATCATGATCGTGCTTAAACACAATCTCAACATCATAGAGGTTTGGGTGATCTCGGGATCGTGCCCCGCAGATGAAACTTTGCACGATCACGACTTTCAATTTTGTTTTCTAAAAGTTGAACATTCTTTGACATTTTGTTATAACTTTTGCTCCTGATATCCAAATGACATTAGACTTAAACCAATGGATTCCTAACACATTGTTCTACCTCTCCATAAAAATTGGTAACTTTTTGAATTGAGTTGGAGTAGATTGATTGAATAAAAGTGAGGGGAAATGTTAGAATAGTATGAACTGGAATATTTTGCTGAACATACTTCAGTATTTTGATTATATTTTGATCAGTAGGTATCCAAATGGAATGATTATTGATTTGATATGAACTAGAGCCCAAATTGTCCGAAGAGATCTAATTTTAATTATGACATTAAGAATTACAAAATCTGACTTGAAGTTAAATACAGAGTATAATTATGTTTTAAGAATATTCCAAAGTAAATTGAGTGTAACTTTCAGATTTCTGAATCAAATTATATGATTTTGGTGTTATTAGAATCTTAAGACGTTGAATAACAATTTCTATAAGGAAGTGTTGCCTAATTGTGTCAATTACCTTATCTAAATGATCAACCAAAGTTGACCTAAAGGTGTGTTGTAATAAAAATCTAAAAAGATCAATTGGATTATGAAATTGGTTTTACATTGTTTTATTGTGACCCAAACCCTAAGTACAAATTTTATTTAAGAGGGTTGATATCTGAATAATTTGGTAATAAGAATTTGATAAGATACCCAAATTTTTCATTGGACATGCATTGTGCATTATATACATAGATGTGCATAAGGAAATATACAAGTGTTTTGTATGACTTAGAGGAGCACGTTGGACGATAGTCAAACATTGCCGAACCATCCAGGCAATAACATATTAGAGCGTAATGTGAGTCAACCTAGATGATTTTCCTAGGATTGATTGTATTTGTTTAATTTTCAAATATTGAATGTTTATGATTTGCTTATGAAATTCAGACTTAAAGTCCGAGGAGTTTAATATTTGGGAATGTTTTGGAAATGTTCTATGTGTATTTGAATTTGGAATAAAATTTGAATTCTCAACATAAGTTGAATGCTGGATTTAGGTCTGATGACTATGAGGTCCTGACTATGCATCATATATGATTATTATACATTACATATTCTGTATTTGATTCATTTCATAAAATGCATGCTCAGATAAAGGTGTTGTGACCAGAGTAACCAGTATGAAAGCACTTGTACGTAGAGTTTTGCTCTGTGATTTTTGATTCTGCATGTCGAGCTATGCTTCGCGATTTTGTTCTGGCTGAGCCTTGTGGGATAGTATTTGTATAAGTATGTGATAGGCACTCGGTCATAACAACAAGAACAAATGTGAGTCTTATACATATAGCATTCATATTTGATTGAAATTCATCGAATGGTTTGCAAAGCTGAAATAAATGATAAATCGATATGAACTATTTGACTATATAAACTGTGTGATTATATGTTATGCCATGTTAATATGAGTATTTAAAATTTACATGTTCTGAATGAATATTTGTGAAATATGTGATTTGTGTGTGTGTGTGACCTGGGTGAAATCATCAATGATGGTTCGCTCATTGAGTTCACAAAACTCATCAAAAATTGCAACGTGGCTTTTTAGGTACGAGACAGGAGACCTAGTTTCTTAATCTGGACTATAGGAACATTTTGGACTAGTTATAACTTAGAGTTCTGTCAGCTGACATAAGAAGAGTTGTAAATTTGTATTTTGTAGTTTCTGTTTAGAACTTGTATAAAGTTTGTAAAATACAGTGTAAATTTTCGTCAATGAATGTGATGAAAGGTTTTAAATTTTCATGACTTTTAATTAGTTAGTTGATGCCATGTGAAGTTGGATATGTTTTTGTTCTAACATACCATTATTATAGGATATGTGCTTGAATGCCCTTGGATGTTCGGGTATATATTTTATAGTAGTGGGATGTTACATTTTTGGTATCAGAGTATGGTTTGACATCTTTAGGGACACAATATGATCAACAATGAGATATTCAAAAAGTGATCAAAACTTTTGTTTGGTATAGGTCACCTTCCATAGGAGATCAAATTGGAGAGCTAGCTGATATGGAGTCTGTAGGAACCAATGTAGAGTCTCCTATACCTAAGTTTGCTTAAATGCCTCTAAGAATTCCCGTGAGGCAAGAATGATAAATTGAGAAAGCAGGGGGCTATGAACTTCCATAGAAGGACAAACCCAGCTGAGGCAGAAGGGTGGTTAGAAAGAACAGAAAGAGTGTTCAACTATATGGACTATGAGATAGATGAAAGATTTGATTATGTGGTCTCATTACTGCAAGGTCTTGTATACCTGTGGTGGAAGACTGTACCAGGCAATATCACCAGACCTTGTAGTTTGACATGGGGAGGTTTTTTTAGGGTATTATGAGAGAACTATATACTGAAGATTTATATAGATTGGAATATGAAAGAATTTTTAGACCTAAAGCAAAACAGACTCACAGTGGTAGAGTACGAGATAAGATGCAATGAGTTAATGGGATATGCAACTACATTTATCCCAACTGAGGAAGATAAATGTAGACAGTTTGAAGATAGTTTGAACATGGAAACCAGAACAAGGCTAGCCATTTCTAATTTGGGCAGTTTTACAAAACTCTGAGCAACCTCAGTCAGAATTGAACATTTGTTAAAGGATGGTCAGGGAGAGTATAGACAGGAGGTCAGAGGCAAGAGGCAAGATGAATCTCAAGCTAATTATGGCAAAAGCTCAAAAAAATGCCAGAACAGATCATTTCGATTTCAGTCTAGATTGAGACTATCTGGATTCCAATCAACGGTTGGATTTGCTTAGTCAGGGAGAGGTAGAGGACAAATGTCCTCCATCCAGTCACAACAACTTCTTGAGTGTGAACATTGTGGTAAAAAGCATAGTGGTGAATGTTAGAGGTTCACGAGAGCCTTTTTCCTTTATGGTTCTGTAGACCATATGATCAGAGATTGTCCTGAGATGTTAGGACCATAATCTGGAGTTAGAGGACGAGCAGTGTTTGAGATAATGTTTAAGCATAGTAGAGTTGGCAGAGCTACACAGAGAGGCAGAGGTAGAGGCAGAACGCAGTCAGCAGGGCCTAGTGCCAGGACTGAGGTACAAAGTAATCAGTCACAATCTTAGGCCAGGGCCATTACTAGATAGAAGGCGCAGAACTCCCCAGATGTGGTAACAAGTGTATTGAATGTTTTTAATTTTGAAGCATTTGCATTGGTAGATCCAGGATCTACACATTCATTCATCACACCTCATCTGGCAACTAGATTGCATTACGAGAGAGAGATACTAAAATGTGAGTTAGAGGTAAGTACTCCAGTGGGTAGCACAATAGTGATTGGTGAGGTATGTAAAAGGTGTTTAATTTGAATTGATCAGGTAGAGTTAGAAGCTGATTTGATTATACTACAGTTGAAAGAGATAGACCTCATCTTAGGCATGGATTGGCTCACTGCTCATAGGGCACTGATGAATTGTTATACTAAGGAGGTAATTCTTGAATCCCCTAATCAGCCGAGAGTGGTGTTTCAAGGAGTTAGTCAGGCAGTGCTAGCCTGACTAATTTCATGCATGAGTGCCTTAAGATTGATCTGAGGTGGATGTGAAGCTTATCTGGCCCACGTAGTTGATAACAAAGATGAACAAACCATTCAGGATATTCTTATTGTTAGGAAATTTCTAGATGTGTTTCCTGTTGAACTACCGGGATTACCCCCAGAAAGGGAGATGCAGTTTACTATTGATATTGTTCCAGGTACCGCTCCTGTATCAATTCCTTCATATAGGATGACACCTGTGGGATTGAAGGAACTGAAGATCTAGTTACAAGAGTTGTTAGATAAGGGTTTTATTCGACCCAATGTGTCACCTTAGGGAGCTCCAATATTGTTTATGAAGAAGAAGGATGAAACTCTTAGATTATGAATTAATCATCAGTAGTTGAATTAGGTAACAGTTAAGAACAAGTATCCATTGCCAAGGATCGATGATTTGTTTAATCAATTATAGGGAGCTCAGGTATTCACAAAGCTAGACTTGAGATCAGGGTATTATTAGTTGAAAATAACTAAGGAGGATGTATCGAAGAGTGTATTTAGAACAAGATATAGGCACTTTGAGTTTTTGGTGATGCCGTTTGGATTGATTAATGCCCCGGTTACTTTTATGGACTTAATGAATAAGGTATTTCAACCTTATTTGGATCGTTTTATAATTGTCTTTATTGATGACATTTTGGTGTACTCGAAGAGTAAGGAAGATCATTATGCACATCTAAGATTGGTTCTCCAGATAATGAGGGAGAAACAGTTATATGGCAAGTTTAGTTGCGAATTTTGGCTTAATCAGGTAGTATTTTTGGGTCAGATCGTATCTGGACAAGGCATTCAAGTTGACCCCAAGAAAATAGGAGTGATGAAGTGGACGGCTTCGAGGAATGTGTCTAAGATCCAGAGTTTCTTTGGATTAACTGACTATTACAGAAGATTCGTCAAGGGATTTTCAGTAATCTCAGCCCCTTTGACAAAACTTCTGAGAAAAAATGTGTATTTCAGATGGAGTGATAAGTGTCAGAGTAGTTTTGAGGAGTTAAAGCATCATTTAACTATAGTACTAGTGTTAGCTATTCATCTAGGTCTCGAGGTTATATTGTGTATAGTGATGCTTTACACCAGGGTTTAGGCTATGTACTGATGTAGCAAGACAAAGTAATAGCAGATGCATTGAGACAATTGAGATCTCATGAGTTTAATTATCCTGTTCATGATTTGGAACTTACTGTAGTAATATTTGCTTTAAAGATTTGGAGGCTTTTTTAGGTATATACTGATCATAAGAGTTTGAAATATCTGTTGAGCCAGAAAGAGTTAAATATGAGACAGAGGCGGTGGGTCGAATTATTGAAAGATTACGATTTCACAATTGAGTATCATCCTGGTATAGCTAATGTGGTAGCTGATGTGTTAAGTCGGAAGTCCAATAGCAGTGTGGCATAAGTACAGTTATCGAGGTTACTGAGCCTAGTTCATTTGAGAGCACTGAGCGTTGAATTAAATGTCGAGTAGAATGAAACATTGATAGCTACATTGAAGTTAAGACTGGTATTGCTTGACAGAATTAAAGAGGTTCAGAAGAAAGATCTAAACTTAGTGAAGTTAATTGAGAAGTTGAAAGTGAAGTTGGAATCTGAATTTGAAGTTAAAGATGATACATTGTGGTTAAAGCAAAGATTATGTATACCCGATGTTGATAATTTGAGGAAAGAGATTTGGAGGAAGCTCATATAGTAGCTTGTGCTATGCATCCTAGTACTACCAACATGTATAACAAGTTGAAACAATATTACTGGTAGCCAGGAATGAAAAGAAAGTAGCGGAGTTTGTTTTTACATGTATAACTTGCCAGCAGGTTAAGGCTAAGCACCAAGCTCCAACAAAAAACTACATTCGTTGCCTATTCAGGAATGGAAATGGAAACTAATCACTATAGATTTTGTTATGGACTTGTCGAGGACTTCGAGACAACATGATGTCATTTGGGTCATTATGGATAGACTGACTAAATCAGCTCAGTTCTTGCCTATGAGAGAAAATTTTTCACTAGATCAGTTAGTTCAATGATATCTGAATGAAGTTGTGAGATTACATAGGGTTCCAGTGTCCATTGTATCAGATAGGGATCCCAATTACTTCAAGATTTTTGGGTAGCTTACAGACAGCTTTGGGTACAAAGCTAAATTTTAGCACAATATTTCATCGTCAGATAGATAATCAAAGTGAGAGTACGATCGAAACTGTTGAGGATATGCTCATAACTTGTGTTTTGGAGTTTTAAGAAGCATAAGACCAATATGAAGAGGTTCTAAGGATTATCGAAGGGCCAGAATTGATTCAAGACACTGTTGATAAGGTAAAATTGATCCGCAGCATAATTAAAATTACTCAAGATAGATAGAAAAGCTACATGGATCAACATAAGAGAGATATAGAGTATCAGGCGGGAAATAAATTATTTTTGAGAGTATCACCTTGGCACAATATACTGAGGTTAGGTAAAAAGGGTAAGCTAAATCCGAGGTACATTGGTCCTTATGAGATAATCGAAAGAATTGGACCATTGGCATATAAGTTAGCCTTACCTTTTGAAATGGCTCAGATACATAGTAATTTGAGTTATATTGAAGAACTAGTTAAGATAATTGACTATCAGAATAAACACTTGAGGAATCGAGTGATCCCAATGGTGAAAGTCCTTTGGAAGAATCATTCGAGTGAAGAAGCCACATGGGAGACAGAGGAACATATAAGGAATCGGTACCCTTACCTATTTGACCATTCAGGTAAGAATTTCGAGGACGAAATTTTTGTTAGGAGGGGAGAATTATAACATCCTGTTAATCATATTAAGGCGAGAATAGTAGATTATGAAAAATTACTGAGAAATTAAAGCATGCATATCATGCTTTGCATATTTTTGCACATATATGATAATTTTGATTATTGGACATTAATATGATTGTACATGCATTCATTGACATTATCCGGGTATAATTTAGTTATAAATGCAATTAAGGCGTGAATTGTGAATTATTTGTGGTGAAAATTTATTTGGAGCATTGTATGATTATTTCGTATTTTTTTGGTGAAATTTAGGAGATTTTTGAAAATTTGGAATATTTTGGACTAGGAAAAAATAAAGAAATATGGACCAATCATAGCATGACATGTGGCAATATAGCACAGTGACATAAGTATTACATACACAAGGACACGTAGTTACGTGTTTTAAACAAAAAATTTTCCTACAGCTTATGTTGTTCCTTATTTGGTTTTGGTTTTCGCAATATACATCAACACTAAAATCCTTTTAATTCATTAATCACTGAAACATCTGATACTTGATGCAAACTTAGTAATCCAAAGTTGGTCTGTTTCATTTATCTTCGCTCTTCCCTCCATTCACTGAAACCTTTTCTTCTATATCACTGTTGGCTTTTGCTAAAATATCAAGAAGTTATGTTTTGAACTTTACTGAGTTTTGTAAGTAATTTTGATGATGTTTTACTGTATAAATGTATACATGCATGAGAAGTTTAGTAGTGGAGTTTCGGTGTATGAATAAGCTGAATAAGGAAATAAATTTATTACTCAATTAACATAACATTAACTATATCTGGAAGTGCTAAACACATCTAAATTGAATTTGTGTTGAGAATTTGAAAGTGCAATTTCGGTGGTAATGAATCAGATGAATGATTTGTGAAATAGGGGTATGAAATAGGTTCTGTTTTGGGTATGCAAAAGTGCTAGAAAGTTGACGTAGAAATATATATACTCTGTTTTGGTTTAGAGAAATCCGAATATGGTGATTTCACTATTCATGCATGAAATTGCGAAGTATTTTTAGAGATGGTTTTACAAGAATTTAAATGAGTTAGACGATATGAAATCAAGTTTTGGTGAGGTTGTGAAATAGAGTTGCTTAAATGATAAATTTAGGATGAAATGAATGAGTAGGAAAAAATGGGAAAAATGTATCAGATGAATGTAAAAAGTGAAACAAAATACAGAAACTAGAATTTGCAAGTGTAAGAATCGAATTTTTACGTTTAAGTGTAAATTTTGGGTTTTCGAATTGTTGTGTGTTTTTGAGTTGAAATGAAGTTAATAGAATTGGTTTAAGTATTTTAATTGTAATTGTTGAAGAAGATTGAAGTGAGATTAAAGATTTGGAAAATTACAGTAGAGAGAGGAAGTTTCAGATTTTGGATATTTGGATGGTAAACTTGAATTTGATTTTGCTTAGAGTTTGTATTGGCTATAGAAGTGTAAAAAAGATGATTTAGAAGTGATTAAGTTGGAAAACACATGAAAAATGGAAGAAGAAGCTGTTCAGCATGGTGAAGAAGATTGCGATAACATTTAATAAGGTTGTGAATCGCAATCATGCTTAAGCACGATTGCTACATCGCAGATGTTTGGGTGATCTCGCGATCATGCAGATGCACAATCGCGACTTTCAATTGTGTTTTCTGAAAGTTGAACATCCTTTGATATTTTTGTTATAACTTTTACTCCCGATATCCAAATGACATGAGACCTAAACCAATGGATTTCTAACACATTGTTCTACCGCCCCATAAAAATTGGTAGCTTTTTAAATTGATTTGTGATAAATTGATTGAATGAAAGTGAGAGAATCTGTTGGAATAGTATGAACTAGAATATTTTACTGAATATAGTTTGGTATTTTGATTATATTTTGATCAGTAGGTATCCAAATGGAATTATTGTTGGTTTGATATGAACTAGAGCCGTAGGGCTACAAATTGTCTAGAGAGATCAAATTTTAATTATATCATTAAAAATTGCAAAATCTAACTTGAATTTAAATACAGAGTATAGTTATGTTTTAAGAATAGTCCAGAGTAAATTGAGTGTAGCTTTTAGATTTCTGAATCAAATTATATGATTTTGGTGTTATTAAAATCTTAAGACATTGGAGAACAACTTTCTACTAGAAAGTGTTGCCTAATTGTGTCAATTACCTTATCCGAGTGATCATGCAAAGTTGACCTGAAGGTGTATTGTAAGAAAAATCTAAAATGATCAATTGGATTCTAAAATTGGTTTCACATTGTTTTATTGTGACCCAAACCCTAAGTATAAATTTTATTTATAAAGGTTTTGATATCTGAATGATTTGGTAATAAGCATTCGATAAGATATTTGGATTTGTCATTGAATATGCATTGTGCATTTTTGATATACATAGATGTGCATAAGGAAATATTTATACATTTGTGCAAAAGTCTAATATTTGTAAAAGTGTTTTGTATGATTTAGAGGAGCACATTGGAAGATAGTCAGACATTGTCGAACCATCCAGGCAATAACATGTTAGAGTGTAATGTGAGTTAACCTAGATGATTTTCCTTGGATTGATTGTATTTGTTTAATTTTCAAATATTAAATGTTTATGATTTGTTTGTGAAATCCAGGCTTAAAATCCAAGGAGTTTAATATTTAGGAATGTGTTGGAAGTGTTCTATATGTATTTAAATTCTCAACGTAAGTTGAATGCCAGAATTTGGTCCGATGATTATGAGGTTCTGACTGTGCATGATTATAATTATTATACATGACATATTCTGTATTTGATACATTTCATAAAATGCATGCTCAGATAAAGGCGTTGTGACCAGAGTAACTAGTATTAAAGTGCTTGAACGTAGAGCTTTGCTCTATGATTTCTGATTCTACACATAGAGCTATGCTCTGTGATTCTATTTTGACTGAGCCCTATAGGCCAGTATTTGTATAAGTATGCAATAGGCACTTGGTCATAACAATAAGAATGAATGTGAGACTCATACATATATCATTCATATTTGATTGAAATTCATTGAATGATTTGCAAAGTTGAAATAAATGATAAATCGATATAAACTATTTGACTATATGAACTATGTGATTATATGTTATGCCATGTTAATGTGAGTATTTGGAATTTACATGTTCTGAATGAATATTTATGAAACATGTGATTTGTGTATATGACTTGGGTGAAATCATCAATGATGGTTTGCTCATTGAGTTTGCAAAACTCATCAAAAATTGCAGCATGACTTTTCAGGTACGAGATAAGAGACCTAGTTTCTTAATCTGGACTAAAGGAACATTCTGGACTAGTTATGGCTTAGAGGTTTGTCAGCTAACATCAAAAGAGTTGTAAATTTGTATTTTGTAGTCTTTGTCTAGAACTTGTATAAAGTTTTTAAAATACAGTGTAAACTTTCGTGAATGAATGTGATGAAAGGCTTTAAATTTTCATGACTTTTAATTAGCTAGTTGATGCCATGTGTAAGTTGGATATGTTTTTGCTCTAACATACCATTATCATAGGATAAGTGCTTGCATGTCCTTGGATGTTCAGTTATATACTTTATGGTAGTGGGATGTTACAAATATTGTGATCTTAGATGCATATGAAGCAAGATTAGAAATGTTCCATACAACAAATGTCTTTTAAAATAAGATTTATACAATAAGCTACATGTAGAGATTATTAAACATGTCATACTTTCATTGTAATAAGTACCTAACTGATACATAATTATCTGCGGTGTTTATAATAAAGTGCACAATATTTTTTGGTCTAAGAAATAATTTAAACAAAGCACGAGCACTTTTTATCATATCAAAAATATCAACAAACTTGATAAAAGTTGTTTTAACATTATGATAAACTAAAGAATTAATCAAAGTTTTTTGTCATTGATTAGCCCACCCATCTGCCATAATAGTGCATCATATTATTTCCCATTTATACATACATACATACATATATATACATACATACATACATACATATATATATATATATATATATACATACATACATATATATATACATACATACATACATATATATATGTATGTATGTACGTATGTATGTATGTATATGTATGTATGTATGTATATATTAGGGGTGTTCATGGTAGGATAACCTGACCTATTCATAAATTACCTGAACCTGAACCTAAACGTCAGGTTCGACAATTTCACGAACCTGAACTTGAGTCTGAACCTAAAGAACCTATAGGATCGGTTAACCTATTTTTAGGTTCGGTTCTTAGGGTAACCCGAACCTATTAATATCAATATATATGACAAAAAATCATAAAAATAATTGGTGAAAACAAATACAAATTATTCATAAAAGTATGCATATAAAATCTATCAAAGATTATTCCAATATGTTAAATCCAAGCAAAGTAAAAATAAGCCAAACAATACCTTATACAAGACCCATACTAGGAAAAAAAAAGATAAATTATTAAACAATTATTCTTAGAATATGATGGTAGGATGGTAGTTTGAGAGATGAGAGGATGAGAACTGACTGTGGGATGAAAGATTGAATGATTTTTTTTTTCTTTTCTGAATGAATAGAATAATCTTTAAATTTTCTTTGTTTCCATCAAAGGAAAAACTTTTTGTAGCACCCCACTCCCGCCAGACCCGAACCTGACATCTACAATGATATCTGAGCCCGTGACCCGCAAGAGTGGTATGCTAGAGCAGTCAATGCAGTCAATTATCTGGTAAAACATTTTTCTTTTGAAACCATTTGAGTGCGCAGAAAATCAATAAACCATTTGGGCCCGCTATGCGGAAACA
>JANZLD010295052.1:0-17141 GCA_026413575.1 Erythroxylum carthagenense
AAATACTCATAAATTGCAACAACCATTCATCTTCAAATTCCATAAACTCTTCATCTTCGTAACTCCATGAACCATTTTTATTCCTAACTTATGAATCATTTATGAATCATGTTTAACTTCCAACATCCTCCATTAAACATGATTCTGGACATACTCTGAGAAGCAGTCTCAGTTTTTTGAACACGTCAATTTTGAGAGCCTTGGTAAAGATATCCGCCACTTGGTCTTTGGTCTTCACATACTTCACATAGATCTCCTTTCTCGAAATACAATCTCTAATAAAATGAAACCTCGTATCGATGTGTTTGCTACGATCATGAAAAATTGGATTATTAGATAAAGCAATGGCAGATTTGTTGTCCATATTAATCTCTGTTGCTTCATCTTGCAAAACTCCAATTTCATTAAGCAAATTCCGCAACCATATGGCATGACAGACAGAGGAAGTAGCAGCAACATACTCAGCTTCACAGGTTGAGAGAGTCACTATGGGTTGTTTTTATGAACTTCATGTAAAAGCAATATCACTCATAAAGAATACAAATCCTGTAGTGCTTTTACGATGATCTATATCTCTAGCCCAGTCGCTATCACAATATCCTTCAAGTTTAAAACATTCAGAGAATGAATAAAACAACCCATAGTCAAGCGTACCTTTGAGATAGCGAAGAATTCTTTTTGCTGCCTTCAAATGTGTAACACTTGGAGTTTCCATGAAACGACTTACTAAACCAACTCCAAATAATATATCTGGTCTTGTACAAGTCAAATATCTCAAACTACCAATCAGACTTTTGAAATATGATGGATCAATAGACTCACTCTCTTCATATCTTGACAACTTGATCCCTGCTTCCACCGGAGTTGCCACAGGTTTGTAATCACTCATTTTGAACTTCTTTAAAACTTCCTTGGCATATCTTTGTTGAGAAATAAAGATCTCTTGCTTCATTTGTTTCACCTCAATGCCAAGATAATATGACATCATTCCAATGTCTGTCATCTCAAATTCTCCAATCATTGCTTTTTTGAACTCATCGAACATGCGTGGATTATTTCCTGTAAAAATCAAATCATCCACATACAAACAAACAAATAATACATCACCATTTTTGTTTGTTTTGAAGTAAAGGGCATGTTCATATGGGCATTTCACAAAATCATTTTTCTAGAAATAGTTGTCAATTCGGCTATTCCATGCTCTTGGAGCCTGCTTCAAACCGTATAAAGCCTTATTCAATCTTAGAACCTTATTTGCTTAGCCTTTTACAATGTAGCCAGGAGGATGTTCCAGGTACACTTCTTCCTCCAAATACCCGTTCAAGAAAGTAGACTTGACATCCATCTAGAAAATTTTCCATCCATGTTGAGCAGCCAATGCAATAATTAACCTGATGGTCTCCAAACGAGCTACGGGAGCAAAAACTTCATCATAATCAACACCTTGGCGTTGGTTGTAGCCTTTAGCTACAAGTCGAGCTTTATGCCTCTCCACATCTCCGTTAGCATTTCTTTTGGTCTTAAAAACCCATTTAACTCCGATTGCTTTCTGTCCTTTGGGAAGAGCTACAAGTTCCCAAGTATTGTTTTTGTTAATGGATTGAATTTCTTCATCCATTGCTTTCACCCACCTTTTGTCTTGAATAGCTTCTGCAAAATCAATTGGTTCACTATCTGCCAAAAGACAAAATAAGGTGAGATTATTTATCGCTTCAGTTTCATCATACATTTCCCCCAAATTCCTCAAACCACGAGGCCCAACAGGACTTTCTTCTGATGATGTAGATGATTCACTATGATGAGGAGATGCAGGCATCACCGGTTTTTGATATGCTCCAATATTTTCTGCCATGCATTCTTCAACAAATGGAAAGAAAGCGTAATATTCTTTTTGTGTATTCCAATCCCACATAGCTTCCTCGTTGAAAATGACATCTCTACTCACAACAAGTTTTCCATTTTGGGGATTATAGAGCTTGTATCCTTTCGAACTTGAATCGTAGCCTATGAACACAAACTTTTCACTTTTGTCATCCAGCTTCGTCCGTCTTTGATCCGGGACATGAGAATAAGCAACACTTCCAAAGATTTTCAAATGAGCAACACTTGGTTTCCATCCATTCCAGGCTTGTTGAGGAGTCATATTATGCAAACTTCTGGTAGGGCTTCTATTAGAAAGATACACAGCACAATCTACTGCTTCATCCCAAAATTCCCTCGGCATTTGCTTACTTTTCAGCATGCTTCGTGCCATGTTTAAGATTGATCGATTCTTCCTCTCAGCGACACCATTTTGTTGTGGTGTGAATGGAACCGTGAGGGGCCTTCGGATTCCATTTTCATCACAAAATCTTTTGAACTCCCTTGAAGTAAATTCTCCTCCCCTGTCTAATCTTAAAGCTTTTATGGAATACCCACTCACCTTTTCTACAAAAACTTTGAATCTCTTAAATACTCCAAACACCTCAGATTTTTGTTTCACGAAATAAACCCATGTTTTTCGGCTAAAATCATCAATGAATAACAAAAAATAGTTATTCTTACCGAAAGAACTTGGTGTGATCGGCCCACAAAGATCTGTATGCACAAGCTCCAGAGGCTCCTTCGCTCTTGAATAAGATTCTTTTGGAAAGCTTGTTCTAGATTGCTTGCCAAAAATACATCCTTCACAGAATTGGTTTGGGTGATGAACGTACGGCAATCCTTTCACCATATTCTTCTTTGTTAGTAATCTCAAGCCACCAAAATTCAAATGCCTAAGTCTTAAATGCCATGTCCATGACGATTCTTTCACACATGCATTCAAGCACTTTGCAATATCAGTTTGAATATTCAATACAAACATTCTGTTTTTTGTCATTGGTACTTTAGCAATTAAATTCTCATCTTGATCCTTAAGTGATAGACTATAATTATTCATGAAAATATTATAGCCTTTCTCCATAAGCTGCCCCAAACTCAAAATATTATTTTTCATGCCAGGCACATAGTAAACATTGGAAATAAATTCATGTTTTCCATTCTTCAAGTGGATCAAAATATTACCTTTCCCCTTCATTGGAATTTTTGTTGCATCTAATATTACCGTTTATCGATTCATCAAGCTCCATGAATAATGATTTGTGTCCACACATGTGATTACTCGCACCGCTATCAAGATACCAAAAATTGCTTTCGTTGTTCTCATCAGATTTGCATGCAAGAAGTAGTGTATGCTCATTTTTTATCTCCTCCTCAGTATAATTGACATTCTCTTCAACTTTATTTTTGCATTCCCAAGTATAATGACCAAACTTATGACAATTGAAACATTCAATTTGGCTTTTGTCATACCTTCTATCATTATTTTGTCTCCTATTTGACCTTGAGTAATTCCGATGACCTCGACTTCGGCCTCGTGAGGAATTTGTGTGTTGACCAACATCTTGATTTTGGTTATATCCTCCTCGTCTACGTCCGCATGAACTTCCACGTCCACAACCTTTACCGCGACCTTGTCCTCGTCCATTTTGACCCTTTTCTTGATCATCACCTGTCTTCAGTTGAAACTTTGTTTACAATAACTACTCGATGGGCTCTTTCTTCTTCCGTAGAAGCTTTTCTTCATGGGCTTGTAAGGAACCCATGAGTTGATTAATTGTCATTAGGCTCAAGTCTTTCGACTCCTCAATTGGTACAACAATGAAATTAAATTTTTCATCAAGCGAGCGAAGAACCTTTTCAGCAACTTGGCTATCTGGAATCTTCTCACCGAATCTCTTCATATCATTCACTACTTTGAGAAATCTTGTAAAATAAACTGAGATGGACTCAAATTCATTCATGTGTAAGCCTTCATATTCTCCTCTCAACGTTTTAAGTCTTACTATCTTCACTTGATCAACACCTTTATATGTGTTTTCCAAAATTTGCCTTGTTGTTTGGCAGTTTCTGCCTCAGAGATTTTTTCAAACGTTCCATCATCAATTGCTTGATGGATTATGGTGAGAGCTTTTTGATCTTTTTTCCTTATATTACACAAAGCATCCCTTTGTGCCTGATTCAAAATGGCTTTTACTTCTGGTTCCACATATCCTTTATCTACTATCTCCCAAGCATCTTGCAATCCCAACAAAGCCTTCATTCGAATACACCAAGTTGAATAGTTTTCTTTTAATAGACGAGGCACTTGAAATGGAACATGGTTACTATTGTTGGCCATTTTCTCTAATCTCTCAGGCTCTGATACCACTATGTTGAGAATTGTTATTTTTAGACACACACAAATCTAACACAATCAAGGATATATATGGAGGAGAAAAATTGCATGCATTACTCCTCTTCTTCAGCCTTCATCCATTTAGATGGATCTTTAGGTGCTGCTCCATTCTTTTCATAATTTGTCATAGGATGAGTCCATTCATTCAACATAGAATTCCAGGCTTTAGTCCCTTATGCTTGAATAAACACTTTCATTCTAAATTTCAAAGCAGGATAGTTATAACCATCAAGTAAAGGTGGCTTAGTGATT
Source organism: Erythroxylum carthagenense (assembly GCA_026413575.1). NCBI lineage: Eukaryota > Viridiplantae > Streptophyta > Magnoliopsida > Malpighiales > Erythroxylaceae > Erythroxylum > Erythroxylum carthagenense. Next base: position 4,511 of record JANZLD010295052.1, read on the forward strand.
AATGCCCCTTCTCTGGTAGTCATGAGTGTGGAAAACTGATCTACACCAACTTAACACATCAAGTTTTGATGAAGTGAACCTTGCTTTGATACCAATTGAAAAACCTAAGGTTGAAGTTCTGCAAAATTTCTATTCTGCCATAGTTGCTTCAAACTAAAACTGACGATTGCTTATCAAAAAGTAACTAGATTAGCAATTAAATTTTTTTCATAATTTAATCACAAGTAGAAAATCTTAATGCGTAGCAAATAAATCAACATATGAAATTTTTGCACACACGTCCTACATCTATGGGGCCATCTCCTAAATTAATCAATTTTTACTAAAGTACAATAGTCTTACACAAGGCTATTATGGAGTCGACATCACTCACTCCTTAGCATTATCCACTTGAACTCAAAACCCCTGAAAGTTATCTCATACCTAATATTATGACCACCTAATGCTAATCTCTAGGAGATTTGAAACAACGAATAATAACAAAGATAAAAATGTCTATGTGATTAAATCAAGACTAACATAAACAAAAAGACACTTAAGTCAGATAAATAGTCCCTGATATGTGTGTTGCTGCATTAAACCATAATCTTGGGAAGTCATCCATAAAAAATCTACTGTGAACCTTTTAATTGATCACCAAAGAAACCCATGCACAGAAGCCACAAAAATCATCATGAGAAAATGTAATTAATCATGGAAGCACACAAAAAACGTAGCTTTAAAAATCGATAGATGTACTACCAGTTTATCTTTAGCAAATCCTACCTCATGATAGATTTACTGCATGTTTATCTCCAAGAAATCCTACCTTCTTTAGGATTCTATCTCATTTAGGATTCTTTCCTTCCACAATATCTTAAATTTTGAAAATACTACATATTTATTTATGCCAATATGCAAGTGTTAAATTCAACATTTTATAGCATAGAGATGTTGTATATAACACTTTATTCTTTTAATAATTAAAGCTGAGCTTATTCAAGTAGTTTATAGGTATTTAATTCATCAAGAATTTAGGCAACATAATTCATTCACGTTAACCACATTGTTATGATATCTTATTTTGGGAATTATTTGTATTTTGATATATTTGGTATATCTTTTGTGATAAGAAGTGACTTTGGTATAGGATTCCACTATCTTGGATTATGTAGTATTTTTGGAAGTAAAGATAGTGTGGAAGGAATCCTAAAGAAGATACGATTTATTGGAAATAAACATGTAGGAGCTTTATCGAAGGATTATTGATTTTTGGCAGCTATGTTTTATGTGCTTTGATGATCGATTACTCGTTCCATTGTTGATTTGTGTTACTACATTTTAGTAGGTATTGTAGAAATAAATTATATGTTTGGTAGCAAACTTTTGTTTGATAAGGAGTCTATCATATGAAATCCATCCATCGACTTTTAGGCTAATGCGTGATGTGTGGGCTTTGAGTGAGAGATTAAAAAGTACACAACAAATTTTTTGTTTGAATGCAGTCCATGGTGTGTCATATATCCTTGATTTTTGTTGTTATGTATGTGGACTTTCACTGATCAATTGCTAATTAAGGCAGTATAATTTTTGTTGAAGAAAAATAACTAATCCATCCATTAATATTTCTAGCAGTGTTTTTAGTATGCTTCTGTGATTAATTACATACCCATTGATGATTTTTGTGGTAGTTGTGTGAGGGTTTATTCAGTAATCAATTAAAAAGGTTAACATTAGATTTTTTTCGAACGACTTCCTAAGATTATGGTTTAATGGATTCACATATAAGGGAGTGTTTCTTTGACTCAAATGTCTTTTTGTTTATGTTATTCTTGATTTAATCACTTGAGATATTTTTATCTGTATTATCATTTGTTGTTTCAAAATCTTTTGGTGAGGTTAGCATGAGGTAGTCATGTTATTGTGGGAGATAACTTTCAAGGGTGTGAGTACGAGTGGATAATATCAAGGGGTGAGTGATATCAGCTCCGTAATAGCCTTGTGTAACACAATTATACTTTGGTGGAAGATAATTAATCTAGATGAGGGCTTCATAGATATAGGCCATGTGTGTCAAATTATGTTAACAAATGTCATGTGTTGATTTATTTGTTACATATTAAGTCTTTCTCCTTATTATTAAATTATAGAAAATTGCAGTTGCTATCTTAATTACTATCTAATAAGCAGCCATTAGTTTCAGTTTGCAGCAACTGCAACATAACAGGAATTTTGTGAAACTTCAACCTTTGGATTTCTCAATTGTTATTAGAGCATGGTTCACCAAATCAAAACTTGGTGTGTTAAGTTGGTATAGATCAGTGTTCCACACTCATAGCTATTAAAGAAGGGGTATTAATCATTAGGTCACCTTTACTTGATGGTTCTAACTATCTTTCTTGGAAATCCACAATGAAAGTGTTTATTCAAGCACAAAGGACTAAAGCCTAAACTTCTATATTGAAAGGTTGGACTCATTCTATAACTACTGATGAAAAGAATGAAGTGATGCCTAAAAATCCATCTGCATGGACAAAGGTTGAAGAAGATGGAGCGCTTGGTAAGTCTCTATCATTACATGCAATTTATCATATTGAAATAAAGGATGTTTCAGTTTGATATCAGCTTGTGAATCAACAAAAGAAGTTTGGGATACATTACAAACTATACTTGAAGGATCACAATTGATGAGAGCATCAAAACTTCAAATGTTGGTTACTAGACTTGAAGAGTTTAAGGAGGAAAGTGAAACTATTAGAGACTTTTATGAGGGCTGCATGATATCACCAATCAAGCACATCAACTTGGTAAGAAGTATTCAAGTTTGAAACTTGTCGAGAAAACTTTGAGATTGTTGCCTCCTAGATTCATACCAATGATTGCAACTATTAAAGAAGCTTATAATATTAATGAGTTATCTTTAGATAAGATATTTGGAATTTTCACAAACTTCGAGATGAACTTGATGAGAGACAAGTGTGAGAAGAATAAAGGATTAGGACTATAAGCTGAAGTTGCTAAATTTGTGCATGATTCAGGAGGTGATTTCGATGAAAATGAAGCTTTGGTGGTGCTACCGAGAAATTTCAAAAAGTGGTTGAAGAAGGTGAAGAAAGATAGATTTGAGTTCAGGTAAAATGGTAGGAGTTCATCAAGCTATAACTTCAAACAACAAGCGAAAACTTAAAAAGGTAAAAAGAAGGCAAAGAAGATACAAGGTCATGAAAGTCATGGTTTTGGGCATGTTCAAGTGGAATGTGCTAATACTCTTAAAAGGATAAAAGGGAAGTCTTACACCAGCACTTAGAGTGAAGATGAATCTGAAAGTGAATATGTCAGTGATGAAGAAATTATGAGCCATCAGGCTACGTTGGTTGTGCTTTGGTAAAAGTTAATTAATCTGGTGAGGGCTCTGCTGACGTAGGTCATGTATGCTAAACTGCGTTTAACAAATTTCGTATGTTGACATATTTATTGCACATTAATTTTTTCTACTTATGATTAAATTATGAAAAATTTGCAGTTGTTAGCCAAGTTACTTTCTGATAAGCAACCGCCAATTTTAGTTTGAAGCAACTGCAGAATAACAGAAATTTTACAAAACTTTAACCTTAGGTTTCTCATCTTCGAATCATCATCGGTTAAAATTGGAAAGGTTCGGAACCCATGCTACTCTATGACCAACAATTTAAGACAAGGTTGCATTTTTACAAAAGATAGCCATAGATTAGACCACTCATGGATGTCAAGTTGATATCAAACATACCAGTTGATTCGAAGTTTTTGAAGAGAAATCAAACTTTTAAGCGTCCATGATTATAACAAAATTTCCATAACCATTAATGTAGGTCGATTCTAAAGACATAATCACATCAGGAAACACACTTCAATGTCATTACTAAAGAAAGAAACAAAGCTTGCTTAATCCCTAACCAAAGCTTCTGTATGATCACCCAAAAGATCATAACTCACCTAAAAAATTCCAACTTTTAATGAAGATTAATTGTGATAATTCGATTGTCACTATATATTGTAAAATGTCAAAGATATTTAAAGGCAAGGAAAATGATGAGTGCTATGTTGAGACACATGTACTTGCTCTTCCCAACCTCCAAAGAGAATATCTGAAGAACCATTTAAATCAACATGAATTAATTTGTTGATCTATCGTCACACCAGCTTGTCTTTATACCATTTCTACTGTTTTAAAGATGGAAATGAAAGGTCAGACTGCATAGATTTTTAGGAAAAAGACGCAGGTATTTATCCAAACCAACTTGCTGCTCTTAGTAAAAAAAAACATTACAGTAAGGAAAAACTAAGCTTTATATCATGCGTGAAATTTGAAAAAATTATAAAAATAATAAAAAAGAAAAGAAGTTTGTAACCATGTGGTCTACGTGAATGAATTGTGTTGCCTAAATTTTGGACCAATTACATGCCTACAAATTACTTGAAGAAGCTGGGCTTTAATTATTAGAAGAATAAAGTATTATATTCAACATCTCTTTGCTATAAAATGTTGAACTTATTCTGGTAGCAATAGACATTCACAATTATAACAATATTTCTAAAGGCGTGCTTCAAATTATGAATGTAAGCTGCTGATAAAAACACAAACCATTAAGAAACACAATTTAATATCATTACCTGATAAAGAAACAAAACCTTATTTTTTACTAGCACAAACTAGCTCCTTAAGCCTTGATCTCAAAAGTTGCATGTATCCCTAAAAAGAGTAAAATCATACTTGAAGGTTCTAACTTATGATGAAAATTAATAGTCACAAAATCCATCACGTACTTCCGATCCTTGGGTCTCACATCATCAATAATAATATAGTCAATATATCTACTTCAAAGAAGATATAAATTCAGTTTTTAACAAATGCATACATGAAAAGATTAAGGAATTGTGAAATATGAAAAATGTTTAAGGATGAGAGCCATCTTCATATGTATGTACTGTGTGTGTACCTTTCCCGTGTCTAAGAAGAAAAGTCATATAACTTAAAATTAATGCTTTAAAAATTAGACTAAAGATCAAACTAGTCAAAGAAAATATTTAAAGGTTTAAAGATAGTTCTATGCGTAAATGGGATGTTGAAGCATTATTTTTGTGGGATAGAAACATGTTTTTGAGTCCATTGGAGGCAAAGAAATATGGAGAGAAGAGAAAGTGAAGCGAAGAAAAGAAGATTAAAATTTAATAAATTTGAACATTTAAACCTTAAGTCTAACTTTTTTTAGTTAAAAATTTTCTTTTTATCAATATTATTATTTTCAATTCAATTTTGCTTTTTCATATTCGATATCAATTAATTTTTTTATTTTATGATAATTTATCCTTTTTAGTTCATAATTTGACTAGAAATAATGTCGTTGAAAATAATTAAAATTTATTGATATCAAATTAAGTTATTACATTCGTCAAAAAATATTAAATTAATAGAAAGCCTCGTAAATCAATAACATTATTCTAACAAATATTTTTTACTAATTATTGAGTATACAAACAATATTTTTTATGAGACCATCACTTAGTTAGAAACTCCATTTAAACGGTATAAGAGTCCTCTCACAGACTAGATCAAGATGGGTAGAGTAAATAATGAAGAAAAATGAAACAATAAGAATAAGATATAAGCTAAGGAGAGATAAGAAAGCATACCCAGATCTATACTTTTATTACAATTACAGTCTTTACCCTGAGTCTCTGTTGAAGAATACATGCTCTCTCAGACCAACTTACAACACTTTGCACAAGTACTTGTGTTTGATGAACATGATTAGCTAAACTAGCTTATTTATATGTTTGTTGAAATATCAAGAAATAGAGTACTAAAGGAACATGAAGCTGAGATGCTGTAGATAAATACTATAAAAAAAGACCAACTTTTCCTAATTTGACCACTAAACAAAGACTTGAGAAAAGCTTGGCATATGCAAATAATCATTTGTAACTTGGGTGGACTTCACACTTTCTAAGTATCAAAGCTTGAAATTTGCTCATTAAAGAAGATAATTAAAAGGGTACTTGCAAATTAAGTGATTTATTTAAGGAATCTATGATAATGATACATTATGTTTAGATGATACTTATAAGTCTCAACGTACTTTTATTTTTAGTTAATCATATTATCGAATTATAGTTTTTTTGTTGCAGAAAATTATAATCTTTGAATCAGTAATCATATGATATATTTATTTTATCAATTGATCGAATTCTTAGAATATAATAAGATAATTATCTCAGGGTTATTAACAGTGTTTTGTACAATCTAAGAGTGGTAGTTGGTGTTCTTCTTTTTAATATAAGAAAATGAACAATAAAGTAAAAGTAGGAGTGCTTGACAATGATTCATTGCACGTCTTATATTATAGTAATTTAACAACCTACTTGACTTAATATACACAAAGAAAGAGACAAATCTTTCCATCTGCCCAACCAACTTGCTTTTGTCATTTTGGGTTAAGGACAATTACAAGGTAGTTGAATTCCTTAGTTAATTCCTAATTGTTGGACCCCACTGTTATTTAGAGTAAATAAAATAAACCTCATGCAATTATTTTTTTGGTTATAATTAATGCTCTATAAATAGCAACAACAACACATACATATTATTCTGGGATTTACAATTTCCAGATTCAAGTGTTACAAATCTAAACTTTTCAGATTTCTACCTCAAACTATTACGATTTAGGTTTCTAGTTTTTCAATTCCAATTTCGATCAATAACAATAAAAAATTTAATCAAACTATATAATTAAAATTTAGGTTTGAGAGACCGATGGCCTGAGAGTGAAAGTTCGTGAGAAAAGACAAAATTAGGGATTTATGATGTGAGAGTGACGATGAACATACACTGAAGCTTTCTTCAAAATCTAAATGACCTCGTTTCAATCTAACTATGACACGACATCGTTTCACTAATAAGACAATCACCTCTTAATCAAGCTGACGTATATGATTAGTGGGAGTCCATTGACATGTGGCGGTGCTACGTTAGATAATGGTGAGGATAATGTTGGGCTAGAATTTAAAAAAATTAAAAGCTTGTGCATTTAATTGCTCTTTTTTAAAGTTCAAGTTATAATTGCAAAATTGAGGAAAATTTTGAACTTTTTTGGTAATTAACCCTAAATTATTTGTTAGTGCATAAGGATAATTTAAGTAATACATAGGGTAATAATTATAAATGATCAAAATAATAGTAATATAGTTATTTTTAAAATAACAAATATGAGGTGTACTTATGACTTCTTCCAAGTTTTAAAACAACAGTTTAGTTAAATGTTGTTGCAATTTGGGTAATCCCATTTTCATTTTCAACCTTATGCTCTAATCACTTGGGCTTGAATGAACAAAAACTGATGCTACCGAAGTTCATTTTGGCCACTTAGGTTATGTTTGGTTAGATGTAAGGTTTTTAATGGAATGAAATAGAATGGAATGATATATAGTAGAATGAATGTAAATTGATGTAATATTATAAAATTATTGTTTAGAAGGGATGAAAGAGTTCATAATGTCATATAGTGAAATATTGTTTGGAAGAAGGGCGTTTATAATGTAATATAGTGAAAAGTTGTTTATCATTTTATATTCTATCTTAAACCCCCCAAATCGGAAGTTTCTTATTTTTACTGTTTAATATGAAATGAGATGTAATATGAAACCCTTCTCTTCTATCCCATTTCATTCTATTCCATCATAAATCCTCCTCTCAAACGATAGAATAATATTACATTACATTTCATTCCATTAATAAACCCCCAACCAAACATAACCTTAAGGTTTGCAAATTAAGTCGAGTTTTGTTTGACTATCTTGAATTTCAGCTCAAAAGGATTAAATGACATAAACTCGAAAATGAGTTAATTTAATTTAAAAATTTTAAATTAATATTAAATTTCTTTGGGTGAACTTAAGGAGATAAGCTACCAAAGTTTGTTTAAATGAATTCAAATATGCGGTTCAAATTTGATTGAAATTTTAGTCACACTTAAATTACTTATCGGAGAGTAGGGTTAAGTTAGGATTAAACCCATTGTCAAACCTCGTTACATATGTTATGACCATAATCATCCTTTATATTGTAAGTTTTCGTACTTAATATTCAAACATCATCACATAAATCATTCATGTCTATTAAAATCTTGAATATAATAATAAGCACATAGATGAAGTGAAAAAATCACTTTCCTTAAGCAGAATTTGACATGATGTAGAGAGACCTTTCAACAATCACGAACTAGTTTCTCTCCCTTAATCCTCTTTTTGTAGCAGATAGTTTGATGGATAGCCAAATATGTTCGTTCTGTATTTTATTTTCTCTACCTTCTTAATTAGGGTGGAGAGATGACTAGTTTATATACCTGTTAATATTAAATCTTGTACGCCCATCAAGTACTAAATTAATGATCAAGATTTAATATACTATTAAATTAAAAAAACCTAAACTAAATTTAATATGGGCCTATAAAAATTATGAGTTAGAGCATTAGGCCATATTTCTTACATTCTCCCACTTGGTCGGATGTTTCATCATTAAATTTTATAGTATATCACATAAGGCTAGCAAAAAAAGTTAAATCTTATAAACTGTTAATATCATAAATACCTCAACAAAACAAATCACATAATGTGGGTTATGATGGTCATACATAGTATAGTCGTATACTTCCTTCCATATACCATTACATTAAGAACTTATTATGTTTAGGTTCATAAGTTGCATATAAACAACATACAGTCCACATATTTGTTATGAAAAATATATACAAATTTATTATTCAAACAATCATGTATACACAAATGTAATGAATAAAAAATATATAATTCAGAAACATATTATTATTAAACTCAAAAGTGTTAAAACATCATCATCAAACATTATTATCAATCATCAATACAACTAAGACCCATCCTAAGAACAGGTTTTTTGAATGTCTCTTGCTTGTAAACCTTTAGTTAAAGGATCAGCAACTATGAAATTCATCCTAATATGTTCTATATACACTCTTTACTTCTAAATCTCCTCTTTAACAACAAAATATTTTAATTCCATGTGTTTTGTGTCTTTAGATTATTTTTCAATTTTAGAGAAGAAAACTATTGTGGAATTGTCAAATAAATTTTAAGTGGCTTGCTAATTATGTCGACAACCCAAGCCTTGAAATAAAGTTCCGCATCTATAATGCATGAATTATAGCCTCATAACAAGCTACAAAGCCTGCTTCCATAATGGATGAAGCAATGATAGAGTGTTTAACACTTTTCCATGAGATTGCCTCTTTAGCTAATAGGAACAAATAGTCAAACATTGACTTTTTACTATCAACACACCTAGAAAAATCTGAATCTGAATATCCAATCACTTTTAAATGATCAAACCTCTAATAAGTGAGCATGTAATCCCTTATTCCTTGAAGGCATCTTAACACTTTCTCTGCAACCTTACAATGATCAATACCAAGATTGCTTTGATATCTACCCAACATCCTTACTGCAAAACTGATGTTGAGTCTAGTACAAGTTTGTAGGTACATCAAACGGCCCACAATAGAAGCATATGAAATTGTTTCTATTTCCTTATGTTCCATATCATTCTTTGGACTTTGTATAAGAATAAATTTATCTCCCTTTTGAATAGAAACCACACCTATTGAGTACTTGCTTATGTTAAATTTCTCAAGAATTTTCTCAATATGGGCTTTCTAAGATAATTCTAATAAACTTTCTGATTTCTTACAGAATATTGAAAATCTAATTAAACAGGATGCCTCTCCCATATCTTTCATTCTTAGAAAAATATTCTTTAGTCTTATGCAACAAACCTAAGTCATTATCGGCAAGCAAAATGTCATAAACATACAAAACTAAAAATATAAACTTACTCAACTGATGTTTCGGTGAATACACCATTCAATAGTGATTTCTTCAAAATCGAAAGAAGTAATGATATTATTGAACTTAACATATCATTTTCTGCAATCTTGTTTAAGTCCATATATTGACTTCTTCAATTTACACACCATACTTTCTTTACCTTCAATGAAAAACCTTCAAGTTGATCCACATAAACTTCCTCATCAATATCCTCGTTCAGAAAAGTTTTTTTTACATCCATCTAATGTAGCTTTAAATCAAATTGAGCCACTAATGTTCAAATTATTCTTAATGAATCTTTCTTTAAGATAGGTGAAAAATTCTCCTTATAATCAATGTCATCTTTTTGAAAGTAACCTTTGGCAACAAGTCTAGCTTTATATCTTTCAACATTGCCATTTGAGTTGTGCTTGGTCTTAACAATCCTTTTACAACCAACTCATTTGAAACCTTTTGGCAAGTCTACAAGATCTCATAAATTGTTTTGAGTTATTGATTTCAACTCTTCTTTCATAGGATTAATCTATCTTTTAGATTTATCACTACCTATGACTTGTGAAAACAAAACAGGGTCATTATTAATTCCATAATCAAAATTTGACTCTTGCAAATAAACCACATAATCATTAGAAATAACTAACTTTCTAACCCTTACAGGTTTATTTAAAGCTATACCAACTGTTTGATTTGCATAAGCTGGTAGTAAGTTAGGTTCTTCATGGGGTGCTTCTCAATTATCCAAATGTTGTTATTGATTATTTTGATCTTCCAAAATAGGAACAACATTTGTTATGGATGTGGCTGTAAAAACATTTATGGATAATGGAACATCAACCCTTATTTCATTAATGTCCACAACTTGATTGTCAACACTCCCAATAACCTGACCATTCTTTAAAATTTTGGCATTGACTGTTTCAACAATTCTAGAACTGTGGTTCGAACAATAAAACCTATACCCTTTGGATTTCTCTGGGTAACTAATAAAGTAACCACTAACTGTTCAAGTATCCAATTTTCTTTCCTATGGATTATAAATTTGTGCTTCTGCTAGACAACCCTAAATATGCAGGTGTCTTAAATAGGTTTTCTTTCAGTCTATAATTCAAAAGGAGTTTATGAACTACTTTACTAGGAATCCTGTTGAACAGATACATAGCAATTTTAAGTGCATACATCCACAATATTTTAGGTAATGAGGAACTATTCATTATAGTCCTAACCATATCCATTAATTTTCTATTTTGCCTTTCTTCCATACTATTTCGTTGCGGTATGCTTAACATAGTATATTATGCACATATGCCATAACTTTCGAGGAACTTAGCAAACGAACCAGGACTCTGTCTATATTCATCATACTTTCCATAATACTCACCACTTCTATCAGATCTTATAATTTTATTGCCTCTCAACCTCCTTTACAAACACCTCAAGGGTATTTACAGCTTGAGATTTTTCATGCAACAAATAAATATCTATATCGTGAAAAGTAATCTATAAAGGTGATGATGTATTTTTTTCCATTAAAGGAGGGAGTGTCGAAATATCCACAAGTGTCGATGTATATTATTTCAAGGTGATTGCTTCTCGTGGCTCCTTTCTTGCTATGTTTGGTTTGCTTGCCTGTAATGCATGCCACGTATAAGCCAACCAGTAAAATCTAGATTTGGTAGAACCTTATTCTTTACTAATCTTTCTAACCTTTCTTTGTATATACGACTCATATGTTTATGCCACAATTAAGCAAAATGTTCATTCGCCAAATTATGTTTCATTCAACATTATGATTAACAATAAATAGGGATTCAGAAAAGACATACTCAAGTTTCAATTTATATAAACCATCTATAAGCATTCCATAACTAATAAAGCAATTATTCTTATACAAATTGAAACAACCATGTCCACCCTTAAAGGTATATCTACTAGCATCAAGTCTAGGAACATAAATTAAATTTCTAGAAATTGAAGGTACATCAAGAGCGTTCATTAGATCCAAGTGATGCCCAGTATCTAATGTCAGTCTGCAAGTCCCTACACCTTCAGTTGGGGCCTTCATTTAGTTTCCTATAAATAAAAAGTTGTCAGTTGGGCTTATAGTTTGGATTGTAAGGAATCCATGTATGAAATTGGAAACATAAGTAATGGAACCAGAGTCAAACTGTTGGACCAATAGTGGTTGACAAATTAAATCCTTTTATGTTTTGATAATAATAAAATGTATAGAATTGGTTAAGAAATTATTTCAGGTATTTTGGGATTGATATTCAATAAAAAGAATTGTGCAAATCAAGATAGCATTAATCTTTGATGGGCAAGAGATTACTTATTGTGGAATCAAGATGGAAATTACCTAAAATGTGCTAGAGATATTCAAAGATGAAGATTATGGGAAGATCTTGTTAAATATATCCATTGGAGTCATCACTAGTCGACTACAATGTGGCAAGTTGACTAATAATATTCAGATATGTAAGTGAGGCATGAAATAAGTCGACCAACTTGTTACAAGTCGACTATTAATCTAGTGAATAGGAGCACTAGTCAACTATCATCACATAAGTCGACTATTCGAAGAGCGGAGATGAAACTTGCATGAAAAACGTAAGAGTTAGTCGACTGGTGCTTTGGAGACAAGCTGACTATAAGGTACTAGTCGACTATAACACCTCGACTAATCAACTATCAGGTGTAGCTGAACAAAATCTGATGAGTCAATCGACTACAAATGGAAAGAAAATAATTTTGCAACGTCTAT
>JANZLD010296653.1:0-17128 GCA_026413575.1 Erythroxylum carthagenense
TTGAATTAAAGTGTTAAGGTAGTAAGATTGCATGAAGGGCATTTTTGGAAGACCACTTAAGGTTAAAAGAACCTAAGTTTATAAGGAAGGGAAAAATGGACAATTTAGGATCATTAATGGCAAAATTTAAATAAGAAGTGTTGGCTTGCTTTTCAGGAAGAGGCAAAAACATGAATTGAGGATAGAAAAGGAGAGAAGAAGGAGAAAGTTTCGATTTTCAGAGGAAAGAAAGAAGAAAAGCTAGGTTTTGATTTTTCTTAGTCTTAAAGAGTGATTTTTGAAGTTTTTCAAGAAGAGAAAAAGGAAGAGGAGGATTAGAGCTTCCATTAGAGCCAACAATCTCACTATTTAGTGAAGATTCAAGGTAAGATTGTTTTTAATCTTTTGGATTTTTGAAAATGTTTTGGTTCAGAAAGCTTAAGAAATGTATGGGTTTAAGAATTCTAGGATTAATTTAGTGAATATGTCATATGGGTTCTCAAATTTGAATCCCTATTGAATGAGAATTTTATCTTTGATAAAAGGAAATCAAAGGAGGCAAGAGGTAGAAATTGTTTTTAAGTTCTTCACGGAAGTTGTAGATCTAGAAGTCTTCTTTAAAATGGTCTAAGAATGATCTTAATCTGATATTTGTAGTGAAAGTTATGCTCATTTTACCAATATAGTTCGGAAGAAGAAAAGCAGAAGGAGAAAGTCGCAATCTCAAATATTGTCGCGATCACAACCCGCCGATTCCCCCCAAGCCTAAACATATTTCACTCTTTTCACCATAACTTTGTTATCCGACCTCCAAATGACATAATTTTTAAAGCATTAGATTCCTAACACATTTCTATATCTCTCCATAAAAATTTATAGCTTTTGTTATTGATTCGAAAAAGATTGATTGAATCAAAGTAAGGGTATCTGTTGGAAGAGCATGAATTGGATATTTTCACTGAACATGCTTCAGTATTTTGATGATATCTTGATCTGTAGAGCTCCAAATGAGATAATTCTTATTTCTAAACAAACTAGAGACATATAGATACAAATTATATAAAGGATTCAAATTTTAATTTAGTCTCTAAGAATATCAATCTCAGGATGGAATTTGAGCATAGTGTACTGTTTTAGTTTAATAATAGCCTAAAAATGTTTGGACTATAACTTTCATATTTTTGAACCAAATTGAATAATTTTGGTGTCATTAGGAACTTAAGACAATGGGGAAAAAATTTTCTAAAGAATTCAAATTGAAATTCTAGTTTAAGGTTTCCCAAAATCTATTTAGAAATAAAAGAAATAAGTTTGTTTTTTATGTTTGACTGGTGTGGGCACGCCACCCATGTGGGATGATGGCTAATGAGGGTTCATTAAAACAGCCCTACAAGATAATATGCATGCTTAAGTCTTATGATTTTTTAGAGTAAGAGTTGGGCTTCAGAATCGGTGCCCAACAATTGTGGTATTAGAGCCTAGAATTAGGATCTTACATGGGCATTTTAGAGATATGTATTAAGTTACATGAAATTTTGACATATTTTAGCATGCAGCAACAACTGATCCTTAGTCTAAGACACATGTGTATGAGTTACACGCATGAGTAATTATTTGAGTTTGACCTGATAGAATTAGTGAGAAAAATGATGCTTTTCCATGATATAAGAAAATGAAAGTTGTGGATAATTAGAAATGAGAAATAGTACATGGGTAAATATGACAGAAGATGATTCAACGTATTTGTATTGAGGGATGCATTGTTGAATATGACAGATAATGAGTCAACGTATTTGTATTGGTGGAATTGAATATGACATCAATATTGTACTATGGAGTATATCCCTGAATGTGACAAAGATGTGAATGTATTATCATAGATTGTTTGAGAAAAATAAGGAGACAAGTAGAAATGATGAGATTAAAGTGTACAAGTAGAATGTAATGAAAACAGAAATTCTTATGATCTTAAGAAGATGAAATTGGAACCGAAGTGGTTGTTTGATTAATGTGACAAGAGTTATGATCCACCATAAGAATGTGTTAATGGAATTGAGATCAGAATTGATTGATGATTACACATCTATAATTTTGAATCAATGGCAGATATACATATGTAAGATGCAATAAAGGATAACTGGAAGATAAAGTGAATGATAGCGATATATGTACAAGTTTAAAAGGGTTAAGTTGAATTGTTATTGTGAGTACCTATCTGATAATGAGATCATCATAACAAGTGAGAATGTTGAGCACATATGTATTATATGTGTGGAGATGATATAGGAAGCAATCTATGACTTATTGGATATTTGTTAGTCATAGTTCCCATAGTTTAAAGTCTAAGAGGAACTATAGTATTACATGAAAGTGCTTATAATGATTAATCGGGGATAGATTGAGACTGATGATGATGTTACAATAAGTAATGAATTCGAAGGTAAAGAGAAGAATATCATCTAGGATCAATGGAGATCAAAGTATCAATTGTGTAAGATGTAAATTTTTGAATTGTTGGAGATAAATATGTGGAAAAAAATGGGATGAATTTGAAGATACACACCTAAGCATATGCGACAATAATTATGTTTACTACTTCATTGAGTTTTGGTAATTAGAATGTTATGACCTTGTTGGAATGGTAGAAATTGGTCTTCCCGATAATACAATGATGATAGCAGTTGATTGATAAACATTACATGAACAGTACAGATGATAGTAGTAAGAAATCTTCTTTCGAAGAAGAATTTTATTGAATTAGGTTAAGCATATCAGATAGTTTATACTAAGAATGATCAATGAAAGAATAAATTAGAAATGATGTTGGAGTCCTGATCCTAATGGAGACTCAAGCATAAGATGTAGAATATGTTACTGGGAGTATATGCATTTTTGTAATGTAAAGTATCCAACTATGTGCTTGGAATTTTGAATTTGAGGTGACATTAAGTATAAGAGACACAAATAAGATCTGATAAATGTGTTACCAATGTAGGAAATTAAGATCGAAAATAAATTGAAATGTGTAGAGAAATTAGTATAAATGAGCAGACAGTAGAATAATTCAGTGTGAAATTCGAGGAAATGAAATGAATTGATAAAATCATTCGAGGAAGGAAGTCGATTGGGAAATTGAAAATAATGTGAGAAATGAGGAATTAGTTATTTAAGTAATTATGAGAACTAATCATGGCCATATGGAGCTTTGGAAACATTTGTTCAAGTTAACAAATGCCCCGATAGTATTATGGTATTGAAGATTAAAGTGATCCAAGCAAAAGTTTGATGATATATTAAAGCTATTCAAAAAGTTGAGAAGAATAGTTTGAAAACTTGAGGAAAAACATGTAAATCGTACGAGAAATGAAAGTAAAGATAATTTTAGAGGAATTATAACATCGATATAAGTTTTATTGTTTGGATTTGGAGATTTTATAGCATACAATGATGTTGTATAAGAGATTTAGTTAAAATCCAATGCAGCATAATAAAGTGATTTCATATGTATGGAGACGACTAAAGTCCTATGAGTTGATTATTCAATACATGATTTAGAACTGCTACAGTAGTGATTGCTTTGAAAGTTTGGAGATAGTATATGTATAGGAACATCTTGGATATATATATACATATACAGATCATTAAAGTTTGAGGTAATTATTGAGTTAAGAGAATTGAATATGAGACTAAGACAATGGATATAAGTACTGAAAGACAATGATTGTACAAATGAGTAATTCCCAGTAAAGTTAGTGTTGTATCTGATACATTAAGCAGAAATTCCAATAACAGTGAAGCACGAATTCAGATATTGAGGTTATCAGATCTAGTGCAAAAAGGAGCATAGAATGTGGAGTTAAATTTTTGGGGCAAATCGAAGTACTATTTGCTATAGAATTAAAGATCAGTTTCACATGAAAGGATTAATAAAGCCTAAATTGAGGATTTAGAAATTGTGAATCTTATTGAGGAATTGAAAATGGATGTGAATTTCGAGTTGAATTGGAAAAGGATGCTTTGTGATTGAAATAAGAAGTATGTGCACCGATAAAGAAGATTGAGCAAAGAGATTGTTAGATATGCAGAAATAACAACCCATGATATACATTCCAGTAGGAATGTGCTGAAACAATATTTAGCGGTTGAGAATGTAGACTTTAGTAACTGAATGTTTGAATTTGCCGGCAGTCTTAACTGTCAGAGATATGCTTAAAGCTTATATTTTGGAGTCCATAGGAAAATGAGATCAATGTACAGCTTTGATCAACTTTAAGCATCACAATCATTATCATAGTGATAACATTAAGTACCGTGCGGTGTTATATGATTAAAAGAGTCGTCTGCCTCTTTATTTGGATGAATAGGGCCAAAGATGGTTGAAGGCCAGAATTGATCAGAGATATTACTGATAAGTGAAATTGGTCTGTATTAGGAATTAAGTGACTTGAGAAAAAAAATTAAATGAATTTGGTGGATTAACACCAAAGGTATGAAATACAACGAGATAGACATAAAAGTCAAGTATATTGACACTATAGAGATGTGAACTATGAAGCAAATGATGAAATGTTTCTAAGAGTATCATGTTCCCAAGGTGCGCTTAGATTGAGTGCAAGATGTGCTTAGGTTAGGATAAAGAAGCAACTAAGCTTGAATTGAATTGGTCCATATAAAGTTATTAAGAACCAGACCATTGATTTATGAGTTAGTATTACAAATAAAGACAAATCAGATTCATAATGTGTGATATGAGAATATACTAATAAATATCGATATGATTTGATATTGGTGTTATTGACGCAAGAAGTGGAAATTTGTGAATAATCTGAGATACATATATACATTGAGGAATTAGTTAAGAAATGAATGACTAAACAAGCGATTAAAAGACCGAGTGAGTTTATTGACTATAGTCAATTGGAAGAAATTATTCGAGTGAAAAAATTACTTGGAAGATTGAGGAAAATATAAGACAACATTACCTCCATTTGTTTGATCACTCAAGTAAGAATTTTGACGATGAAATTCTTTAGGGGGGGGGGGGGGGGAGAATTGTTGGACCCCAAACATTTCTTGGAAGTAAGAAATATTGTATTTGAAATGTTGGAAGTTAAAAGCTGGAAAATGTAGTTGAAACATGTTTGCTGAGTATGCTTAAGTGTTTTAGCCATAACTTTTTCTCTAGTTATCCAAATGATATGATTTTTTATTTGGATTAAAATAGAGAGATACGACTACAAATTGTCTGATGAAATAGAGTTTTAACTTAGTCTCTAAGAATATCAATTTTCTGATGGAATTTGAGCATAAAATACTATTATAGTATAAGAATAGTTCGGTAATGTTTGAGGTATAACTTTTAGATTTTTGAACCAAATTGAATAATTTTGGTGTTATTAGAAACTTAAGACAATGAGGAACATTTTTCTAGAAGGAAGTAATATCAAATTCCTTTAATTTTTCCATGATCATTAGTTAAGGAGTTAGAAGTATAAGGGATTAGTTATAAAGACAAAAGAAGGGTAAATATGGAAAGACTAGTTAACTATGAGGTTTTGGTGGATTATTTTTGGAGCTAGTAGTATGTCAATGATTGTAGGATTTTATCATACGGTTCAATTGAAATAAAGTAGTCTTGTAAGAGTATATATATATGAGGGCATTTTGGGAAGAACATTTAAGCATTAAGATTATAAGGCATCAAAGGAAGGGCAAATTGGACATTTCTCAATCATTAATGGCAAAATTGAAATAAGAAGTGTGGGCTTGCTTTTAAGGAAGAAGCAAGAATGAAATTGAGAGAGAAGAAACAAATAGACGAGAGAAGAAGGAGAGAGTTTGGTGGAGAAGAGAGGAAAGAAAGAAGAAAAGAAACTAGGTTTCATCTTTATTTGGCTTTCAAGAGGAAATTTGAGATTTCTCAAGAAGGGAAAAAGGAAGAAGAAGATGAGAGCTTCCATTAGAGCTAATAAACTCTTCATTTGGTGAAGATTCAAGGTAAGTTTGATCTTAATATTTTAGATTTTTGAGAGGGTTTTGGTCCATATAGCTTAAAAAATGAATGGGTTTAAGAATTCTTGGGTAAATTTTAGTGAATATGTCTTATGGGTTCTCCAATTGGAATTCCTATTGAATGGGGGATTTTCCCTTTGATGAAGGAAATCAAGGAAGGAAAGAGAAGCAAGGGGAGAGGTCTCTTTGAGCAAGTATTAAGCAAGGAAATTCAAGGTGGGTTTCATGTTTATAATTGAGTAATGAGCCATAATGTTTCCTTTTAAAGCAAGAGAATAAAATGATTTCAATTACGTTATAAATGTTGCTTTTATTGCTTTGATTGATTTGCGAAATTGCTATATGTTTTGGTGTATGAAATTTTGATGATGAATTGTGAATTGCTAAATGAAAGGGTTTTCGAAAAATTGCATGTTCATAAAAAAACAAAATTTCAACATGTTTCCATTTAGGCAATCTGTTTTTAAGTCATGAATTACATGTTATGTGAGTTTGGTGTAGTCCATTCAAGAATGTCACATGCACGTTGACCAAGTTAAGGTTTCTTCCGCCTGCCCGCTAGTGGAACGGAGCTCCTTCATGGACTCCCTCAAGTTTACGACTACACAGAACCATTATATGGAATTGTGTAGCTCGTCTTGTCTATGGATTTGCCCAAACCAATCTGATGTGCTTATGTGTTTATGATTTGTGAACAAGTTGAAGAATGCATAAATTGTGTTGGTTGTGAATTTGATTACATGATGAGAACGTTAAGAAACATGTGTTTTATGATTCAACAAGAATTTTCTATGACAATGAATATTTCAATAGTTTTCGCTTGTTTATCAGTTATAAACTTGCTACCCTCGAGCTTTTAAGCTCACCTCCAATCTCCTTCCCCTATTCAGGTGATGAGCAAGAGACCAAGTGAAAGAAAGTCAAGACATCACTCCGAATTTGCATGCTTTGTTTTGTTTTGGAGTAGTTTATGTAAAACAAGGATGTAATTACATTTTGACCAATTATTATTCAAGTATCTTGTGTAATTTGGGGATTTTGGAATATTGAGGTATTGTGGCTTGAAATTAAAGATTTGTAAACTCTTGTTTTATGATGTCAATGAAATAAGAATTTGTGTATGGATGATTGTCAAGATGAAATGTGAATTTGTGTATGGATGATTGTTAAGTTGAAATATGAATTAATTAAGAATGAGGTTAAGTAGGAATTAGGTACACTTGAGGAAGTTACCAAATTGAGATGATAAATTTTAAATACGAATTGTTATTTCATATACATGAGATGTATTATGGGAAGGAAAGATAGAAATTGTGTTCTAAATTCAAGAGAAAAACTGCATTAATCTAGGCCAAATTAGACACAATTTCTTCTAGAAAGTTGTAGTTTATCCTCTTAGCTTTCCAACGGTATAAAGTATGTAAATTTTGGGTATTGGAGTTGAGAGATATGAGCATCATAAGTGATGATGCTGCATAGGAAGTATGAACATGACAACTATGGTGAATGATGATAGTTGTGTATGTTATGAGTCCTTTAAGATGAGGTTTGGGAATTTTATGCACTCAAATTGGTAATTGAATGTTTTAGGAGTGTCATTTAATTAAAAGAAGTGAAATTGGGAAGATTATGAGTGAATATGATGCTAGATTGGATGTAGGAAGCATTGGAGAGGCTCTGGAGGGGTTTGGAAAACCCCTATATCCATTAGACAGACTTTAGGTCCGTTAAATGGACCTTCTCAGGTCTGTAAGGACCCCCAGCATCATCAATGTCCATTTAACAGATGCCATGTCTATTAAACGGACTTTCTCGGGTGAAAAATGGCTCCCAAGCCCGTCTATGTCAGTTAGGCAGACATGTATGTCTAATAAACGGACATTCACAAGATAACTACAGTAAATTATGATTTTGACACCTTTTAGAGGCAGAATCTCACTTTATGATTTTCACAAAAGTTGTAGATATAGACGTCTTCTTTTAAATAGTCTAAGAACGAACTGAATCCCCTATTTTTATTAATAGTTATGGGAATTGCTCCAAGACAGGTATAATATGAGCAAACATGTTTGAATCTTTTGGCCATAACTTCACCTTTCGAACTCCAAATGAGGTGATTCTTGAAGCAACAGATTCCTAAGAGTTTTGTAACAGATTCCTAAGACATTTTTCTATCTCCACATAAAGAAAGTGAGGAAATTGATTGGAAGAGCATGGATTGGCTGTTTACCAAACATACTTTGGTATTTTTACTTATATCTTGAACTATAGAGCTTCGATTGAGATGATTCTTGGTTCAAAATAAACTAGATACATGGAGCTACAATTGTGTTGAAGAAGTAAAATTGTGATTTTGGTGTTTGACTGGAATGGGCACACTACTCTTGTGGGATGATAGCTAATAAGGGTTCTTTGAAATAACCCTTCAACGTAATACGCATGCTCACGTTTTATGGTATTCGGAACGATAGTTGAGCTCCGAAAATGGGGTCCATCGTAGATGAAAAAGTAAAGGAAAATGTGTATGCAAATGCCGAGAAACTTTTCTTAAGTGTTATAGCTTTTCTCCCAACCTCCCAACAACATCAAAGAAGCACAAGCATCATAGATAAAAAGGAACTTGTGACATTCAATCCATAAAATTAATGACCTTACTCTAAATGTAAAAAACAAGCTAGATAGCATATAAGACTTATAGGAAATCTACATCATGTCAAAATAATAGGTCCTCTGATTATTATACTGTCCAACATTCAAAGTGTTTAAGTCTCATAAATTCAAACAATGCAATGCTCTACCATATGCTTACTCTTCAATCTTGAATACTATACTAAATATATATGCACAACACAAATCAAAAGGTCTTAACAAGGATGTAACTTAGTTGTTATAGGGGCGAGGTAAAAGAAAGGTAAGAAAAAGGTTAAGTATCAAAGAAAGTAGAGCATAAAAATAATCAATGACATATATGTCATGCACCATGCTTAACATCAAACAATCAAGCACAACTTAACTTTTCATTTGAACTTTCAATCCCAATAATATTGAACAAGAAAATCATGTGGGGAATCCTTTTCTTTTATTTTTACTCTCAACCTCAATCCTTTTCGTTTTCTTTTTGCCAAATACTCCCCCTTAATAAATAAGCACAAAACAAGCTGTATATCATAGATAACCAAACATGCGTATCCTCTTCAAGTTTAACTCAATAAAAGCATGCTCTATTAACCATGATAAGGGTTAGAAAGATAAGTGAAATAAAAATAGGCTAAGTTAAAGCAAAGAATAGGTAATAAGCTCAAGTGGGCTAACTAGTGGTCAACATGCTTCGGGTTAGCTTTTTGGTTAAGTAGTTTAAAATCCTAGAGGCCTTTACATGTTTATGTAATGCATGCAAAAATGTAGTCTCAACAAGATATAAAACAAGTTCTAGAGATACAAAGCATTGAATGAAATCACACATCAAAGAGACTTGTTGAAGGTTCAAAAGCTCACATGGGACAATCATCTATTAAGTCAACATAGTGTAGTTTTAAGGTCAGTCCAAATTCCATTATGCTTAGAACTTACATAAAAACACATTCATTAAATTTATGATTCAAAAATCACATATTAATTCTCATCTATAACATTCATATTCTTATCAATAATTGGGAAATAAAAAGACAAAACTAAACACTTACGATGCAAAAATAGAAAATCTTTTTGAATTTTTTTAAATTTTTATGGGTTTTTGGAAAAAACATGCAAGTATAAGTGAAAACCTTCAAGTTCAAGTAAGAGAAAAGGTGCGACACATTAAAGCACAAAAATTAAGAAAATATCTAAACCAATAACCAGCTAAAACCTAAAATTTAATGCAAAAACTAACCTAAATCCTCATCCACACTTAAACACAGCATTGTTCTTAATGTTGAAATCAAAGCAAGAAGAGAAGATAAAAACACACCAAAAAGAAAGAAATTCTAAGAAGAAGAAGAAGATGACGATGATGAAAAATGTAAAGAGAAAAAGAAAGGGAAGAGAAATCAAATATGGTTTTTGTATGATGGGTTACCTTCTATTCAGCGCTTTTGTTTAGCGTCGTTGGCTCGACGTCATGTCAATGCTCTTCACTTCTCAAAGACAGGCTCGACAAAGTGTATCTCCTCTAAGGTAGATTGAAAACCTTCAAGGAAAGGCTTCAACCTATGGCCATTGACTATGAACCTCTTGCTTGTATCCATGCTTTCATCCTCAACTGCACCATAATCAAAAAGACATGTAACAATAAAAGGTCCAATCTAACGAGATCGAAGTTTACATAGGAAGAGGCAAAGGCGTGATTGGTAAAGAAGAACTTTCTGACCCACATGAAACTCCTTCCCACTAATCATCTTATCATAGGCTACCTTCGACTTCTCCTTGTAAATCCTCAATTTCTCACAGGTGTCATTCCTTATCTCCTCCAACTCTTGCAATTGTACTTTCCTAAAATTTCTAGCCTAGTTATAGTTCAAGTTACATTGCTTAATGGCCCAAAATGCTTTGTTCTCAAGTTCTAATGGAAGGTGGCAAGCTTTCCTATAAACCATCCTAAAGGGTGACATTCCTAAAGGGGTCTTATAAGCTATTCTATAAGCTCACAATGCATCTCCCAATCTAAGACTCCAATCCTTTTGATTAGGTTGCACTATCTTCTCCAAGATAGACTTGATCTCACGGTTAGAAATTTCAGCTTGGCCATTTGTTTGAGGATAGTATACTATACTAATTCTGTAAAAAATGTGGTACTTCCTCAACAAGGCCTCAAAGGATTAGTTACAAAAGTGGATCCCCCTATCACTGATTATTGCTTTGGGAATGCCTCAAAGATGTTAGTCTTAACAAATTTAACAACAACCTTAGCATCATCAGTTCTAGTAGGAATAAACTCAATCTATTAAGATATATAATCCACACCAAGATATTAAGATAGCCATAATAAGAGGGAAAAGGATCCATGAAATCAACACCTTAAACATCAAATATCTCACAAAAAATCAAAGTAGTTTGCGGCATCGGATCTCTCTGAGTTATGTTACGAGTTCTTTTACATCTTTCATATGATTTATAGAAGTGGAATGTGTCTTTAAACAATGAAGGCCAAAAGAAACCACATTCAAGCACCTTATGAGCTGCATGCTTGGCACCAAAATGACCACCACAATAATAAGTATTACAAAAAGGAAGTACTGAATTAAACTCATCTTATGGCATGCATCTCCTAATAACTTGATCAGCACAGAACTTCCACAAATATAGATTATCCCAATAATAATACTTAGCATTAGCAAGGAATTTATCTCTTTGGGATTTCGACATACCTGAGGGTAACTCATTAGTAACTAAAAGGTTAACTAAATCAGTATGCCATAGCCAAGGAGTAGCGTGGAGGATGGCATACAAGTGTTCATCAGGAAAGGTCTCTTTGATAGGAATGACATCAACTCCCTTGGCATTAAGTCTGCTCAAGTGATCAGCAACAAGGTTCTTAGCTCCCTTCTAATCATTAATCTCAAGGTCAAACTTTTGTAGGAGCAAAACCCATCTGATAAGGCACGACTTGGATTCCTTTTTCTTTAAGAGATACCTAAGAGCTGCATGATTAGTGAAAACAACAACTTTTGTGCCAAGTAATTATAACCGAAGCTTTTCAAGAGCAAACACAATAGCAAACAATTCCTTCTCAGTTGTATGGTAATTGCAATTAGCCTCATCCAATGTCCTAGAAGCATAAGCAATCACATGAAAAGACTTCCCTATATGCTACCTAAGAACAACTCTAACTACATAGTCACTAACATCACACATAATCTCAAAAGGAAGTCCCAATTAGGTGGTTAGAGGATGGGTGCCATTGTCAACTTGTTTTTCAACAATGGATCATTGCACTCTTAGGAGAAGATGAACTCAGCATCCTTGGTTAGCAACTTGTACAGGGGCATAGCTACCTTACTAAAATCTTTGATAAACCTGTGATAAAAACCTGCATGTCAAGAAAAGATCGAACATCCCTCACAGAGGAGGGGTAAGGCAAGGATAAGATAATATCTATCTTAGCTTTATCAACCTCTAAGCCACATTGAGAAAGCACATGCCCCAAAACTATCCCTTGTTCTACCATAAAATGAAAATTTCGTAGTTCAAAACAAGGTTAGTATCCGTGCATCTTTTTAAGATCAGAGACAAGTTTCGTAAAAAATGATTAAAGGAATCCCCATAGACAGTAAAATCATCCATAAAAACTTCAATGATGTTCTCAACATAATCAGAAAATATGCTCATTATGCATCTTTGAAAAATAGCAGGTGCATTGCATAAACTAAAGGGCATTCTCCTATAAGCATATGTACCTAATGGATAGGTAAAGGTAGTCTTTTCTTGATCCTCAGGGGCAATAACAATTTGATTATATCCACTATAGCCATCAAGGAAACAATAGAAAGACTTACTAGCCAGGTGCTCAAGCATTTGGTCCATGAAAGGCAAAGGAAAATAGTCCTTTTTCATTGCCAAGTTCAACTTCTTATAATCAATACACATTTTCCAGCCATTTTGCACACATGTGAGTTCCAACTCATTCTCAGCATTCATCACCACAGTAATGCCCGTCGTTTTAGGAACCACATGGATAGAACTCACCCACTTGCTATCAGAGATAGGGTATATGACACCTGCATCTTCACCACCTCCATCATGGGAGGATTGAACTGTCTCTGCATCTCCCTTAAAGTCATGGAATTATCCTCTAATAGCATGCGATGCGTACATAAAGAAGGACTAATCCCTTTGATATTAGCTAAAGTCCATCCAATGGCAGTCTTGTGGTCCTTTAAGACACGCAACAATCTTTACTCCTGTATAACTGTTAGATTCTTTGCAATAATCACTAAAAGTGTATCATTATATCCAAAAAAAGCATACTCCAAATGATCAAGCAAATGTTTCAATTCTAACTCAGGAGCATGCAACACAGAAGGTAAGACTTCTTATGGGAAAGAGGTAAATCAATAAAGACATCCAATTTTGGCAACATATAAGAAGACTACAATGCCATAATAACATCAATCACATAAGGTCCAAAAATCATGGCAGCATTGGTGTTTTCATCAAAATATGAGAAGAAGGAATACATAATAGATATATTAATGCCATCATCAACACCATAAGCACAAAATTTGTCCACCAACAGATCAGTGATATCCAAGTTATGTAATTCATGCACGTTATCATTATATTTCATTGCCTCATTAAAATTAAACAAGACATGTTCATCATCAGTTCTCATAGACAAAGCACAATCATTATAATTAATCACAGTATTAGCAGCCCTAAAAAATGGTCTACTAAGCAGAAGAGGTGAATGTGTGTGAGGGAGATCATCACATGTCTCGATGATATATAAATCACACGGAAAAACCAAGCTACCAAATTTCACTAACGCATCTACCAACAAACCTAAAGGATAGACAAAAGACTTATCAGCAAGTTGAATAATAACAGAAGTGCTTTTCAAATAATCAACATTAAGAGAATTAAAGATGGATTTCGACATCACACTAAATTGAAGCTCCTAAGTCATACATGGCCTTATCAAAGCACATATTACCAATGGCATAAAGGATAGAAAACGCACCTGGGTCTCCTTACTTAATATGTAATTTCTTTTGGAGAATAGCACTTGCATTCTCTCCTAAGCCAACTATGTTGCCATTTCTGATCTTGTTGGCTCTCTTGATGGTGCACATCCCTTTAAGAAATTTGACATATTTGGGCACATTTCTTATTGCCACTAGCAAAGGAATGTTGATCTCCACCTTTTTAAACAACTCCAATATTTCTTTCTCCTTATCCTCCTTTTGCCTGTTAAAACTCAAAGGGAAAGGTAGAGTTAGCTTATAAGTGGAATCAACAATGTTAGGAGATACCTTAGAAGCATGATATGGTTGCTTGGGTTGAGAAGAAGGTTCGGCACCCTTTAGGTCAGAGGGTGGTGACACGAATTTTGGGTTGTTATTTTCAGCCTCCAACTCATTCTCCTTATCCAAAATAACCACTTTGTCTCGAATCTCCTTACCACTCCTTAGCTTAAGTGCAAAAGCATTTTCCTTGCCTTGTAGCCCTTGGATGATAATTTTCTAGAATTTTGGGCCTCCATCTTTCCAAGGTTAGAGGCTAACTATTCCACTTTCCTCTTAAGGTTTTGGATGCCCAACTTTGTCTCTTGCTGAAAAGATTTATAGTCCTGTTGAAAAGACATGAAATTTTGCTATATGGACAAGGTGTTAGATGCCATAGTTTTCATCATATACATAACCTCATTCAAAGAGGGATTAGAAGAAGAAGAAGGGTTAGAAGGTGGCGGCATAGGTCTGGGAATGTTTGGCTGTGGATAAAACCTAGGGGGGTTGGGTGCTCTTGCTCCATTCGATATAGGTGGTTGTTTAGGATTCTTATAGCGAAGGTTGGGGTAATCTCTCCGTCCCGAATTGTAGGCCTGAGAGTAGGGATGATACTTTCTCTATGGGTTAGCATTAAAAACACCACCAACTACATTCACATGGATAGTAGAATCATCTTGCATAGTAGAACATCTACTAACATTATGACCATGTGTGGAACAAATAGAATAGAAAATAGCTTGCATATCACCACTCATGAAGGATCGCATCATAGAAGTAAGCTTATTAGCCTTGTTCTCTAAGTTAGAGACACTTACCTCATTCACGCATCTATGATCAGATCGGGTGCCAAATTGCTTGGAATTTGTAGCCATATCAAAGATTAAATGCCTTATCGCCTTGGGTGTTTTGTTTACCAAAGCTCCACTATTAGCTGCATCAATAATACTCCAATCTTGGGGAGTTAACCCCCGATAGAAATATTGAATGAGGAGTTGGTCAGAAATTTGGTGGTGGGGACATTGATTGTAGAGCTTCTCAAACCTCCCCCCATACTCAGACAATGATTCACCATGAGCTTGTCTTATGCTACATATCTCCTTCCTAATATTGGCGGCTTTTGAGGCTGGAAAGTACTTCTCTAAGAAAATTCTCTTAAGGTCATTCCATGTCCTTATATAACTAGATGAGATTGAGAACAACCACTCCTCAGCCACCCTCTTCAAAGAGAAAGGGAAAGCTTTCAGCTTGACTTGCTCCTCCTCCACACCATCCGGCTTCATTCCATTGTAAGTTATATGGAACTTTTTAAGATGAGCTTGTGGATCTTCACTTGTAAAACTATTAAAACAAGGAAGCAAATGGATAAAATTAGCTTTTAGCTCAAAGTTAGAATTCTCAACATTAATACAAAGAGGATGGTTCTCCAAGTCAGGAGCGGCAAGCTCCTTCAAAGTCATTTGTTGTGCAACTACTATGTCTTGTTGGTAATGATAAGTGTGAGTGATGTCAGGAATAGGAGATGAAGATGAATTAGAAGCATTGGGATCACCGTAGATGCCAGATTGTGATTGGTCGATGGGCTATGCATATGTGAAATGTATCTTCTTCTAAAAGTTTGGTTAGAAAACTGGATTGAATGAATGACGCTACTCAAGGATGATGGGATTGTGCAGCGGTGTATGGGTAGGTGTTCGTGTAGAGTTGATCAAGAAATCTATGTAGAATTGGTCTAAGTCATCTTGTTATTGATCTGAAAGTTGCTCTTCGGATGATTGGGACATACAACCTTCAAAAAAAAGGTTAAATGCACTAAATCACAAAAAGAGAGGAAAATAACATGCAAACTATAAAAGAAAGCTAAAAATCAACAATTTGATCCCCGAAAATGGTGCCAAAAATTTGATAGGTTGTCATTAGCCTACAAATTTAATCGCCTACTTAAGTTGATTTGTAGTATAGTGAAGCAAGGATATCGTCCCACAGAGATCAAAACACAAGGAACCTTTTTTTTTAACTTTCAAGCAAAGTATGCATGAATGTTATGCATAAACTAATGCTAAATAACGTGACACAATAGGACAAGATTGGGAGATTTTTTTGCTTGCATTAAAAGTAAACGAGAAAAGAAAGAATAAGACGTGATTTAAGTTCAGAAAATTAGAGTAAAGTTGAAAGTTTTCAAGATAGAAATTGCCATAAAATTTGAGTAAAAAGTTTAGATTAATTAAAGACTAATTGCAAAGGTTTTCACTAAATCCTTAGATTATTTTTAATCATTGAAAACGAATTATTTCTAAGATTCGAAAATTAGGGTTCATCAAGCAAAGATAGATGCATTCAAAAAAAGCATGACATGCAAAATCTTCTTGTTAATGCATTAATCCAAAACTAGCATGAACAACATAATAATAAGAGAATTAAGATCAAAATCAAGTCTGCCGAACCTAAGTTAATTTTCAAAGAAGCTAGCATGCATAAAATTAACCTATGTCTTGATCCAACTAATTAAACCTTACATACAAGATTCAATTTTAATTAGTTGCTGCTACTTAACCTAATCAATTTATTGTCCAGTAATTAAATTAATTAGATTACATACAAATTATTTATGCAAAATTCGAATTCATGACTTCAAATCCACATGCATAATTTGACAATCATGTCCAGATCAAGAGCACAAATTTACAATCATAGATTTACCAATTATATGCGCATGCTTCTCATAAAAACAACCATGAATTTAGCTAATAGCCTCAACAATTAGATAAGAGAATTTAGTTCATGAATTTAAATTAAAAAAGTTAAAAATCATTATAGACAATATAGTACCGAATTCGGGTATAAGAAGAAGAAGAGAAAATAAAACTAGGGTTCTACCTAGAGAGAGAATGAGAGAACATAGGAGAGAGAAAGATAAGAAGAGAGATTCAAGTTCAAAGAAAAGAGAGAAAATGTGAACACCCCCCTCCCCCTAAAACTAATGCTAAAGGACCCTATTTATATTAGAGGAGGTATGGTCATCAAATCCTTGTAGGAGAGGATTTCTTTTCCAAGTAGAAGTAGATCTTTCTTTCCTTATAGATGAGGATTTCTTTTCCAACTAGAAGTGTAGCACCCCACACCCGACGAGACCCGAACCCGACATCTACAGTGATATCCGGGCCCGTGACCCGCAAGGGTGGCGTACTAGAATGATCATTACTTTTAAAACT
>JANZLD010298968.1:0-17104 GCA_026413575.1 Erythroxylum carthagenense
AAGTCAATCAAATCATAACAACGATTGATGATATTTATGATGTGTATGGAACATTGGATGAACTTGAGCTCTTCACCGCTGCCATTGAAAGGTTAGTGTACTTAACAATTTAGTTTAGTCTAATTAAGTCTGATTTGATTTAGGTTAAAATTATTTAGATAAGATAAAGTCAACCCGAATTGATTTATTTCAAAATTAATAAATAAAGCTTAATTTAATAATTAAGTTTTATTTTTTAATTCGATTATTCAATTTTAAATAGAATTAAAATCAAATTTAACTATCTTTTTAATTTCAACATTATTGTAAATTAATTAGATTCAATTTAAGTCAAAAAAACTTAAAATCAAAGATTATATTAAATTTAACACAACTCGAACAATATTAATAAAACTTAATTAAAATTAAGACTCTAAGTTTTAAAATAATTTTAAATTTAAACTCAATTCTTAGAAAACTAAAACTCACTTTATCTATTATCAAACTTACATATAATTATTTTTAATCATTAACATATCTTATACTATATTCAATATTAGAATTTAATTTTGAACCTGAGTTTGGCACGTTACCAAATTTATATATAATTAATCTTCTTATACCATATATTTAGCATGTGCATATGCAATACCATTTTTAATGTTTGATTTCAGGTGGGATATAAATATGATGGACAAGCTTCCATATTACATGAAGTTACCTTTCTTTACTCTAGTCAATTTCGTAAATGAAGCAGTTGATGTTGCTCTTCGAGACCAAGGCGTTGACATCTCTCACTACCTTAAGAAATCGGTAGTTAATCTATACATTAAGAAGTACATTTTGTCTTCCAGCGTTTACATACGAATCGAACCTTTCTCTAACATACGTTTCTTCAGTGGATAGACTTATGCAAAGGTTATTTACTGGAACACAAGTGGTATCTCAGTGGATACAAGCCGACCCTCCAAGAATTCCTGGACAATGCATGGATAACCATAGGAGCTACAGTGTCCCTAGTCCACACTTATTTTCTAACAGCAAACCCAATCACAGAAAAAGCTATGGAATCACTCAAGGAAGATAAGTACCCTAATATCATCAAATGGTCGTCAATTATTATGAGACTTGCAGACGATCTTGAAACATCTTCGGTAATCCTTATTAACTTTTTTTTTTCCTGCATGGTTTTCTTCGTACTCCGCAGTTTGTTTTGTACCAGTTTTTGATCTTCTTTTTTGATGTTCTTAAACAGCAAGAGTTACAAAGGGGTGATGTTCCAAAATCAGTACAGTGTTACATGCACGAAACAGGAGCTTCTGAAGAAGAAAGTCGTGAACACATACGGTACTTGATCAGGGAGGCATGGAAAATGATGAACAAAGAGGGAACAAGCGATAGTTCGTTTTCTAGAGACTTTCTTAGAATGTGTATGAACTTTGGAAAAGTGACACACTGTTTCTACCAACATGAAGATGGGTTCGGCATTGTTGATCGTGAAAGTAAGGATCGGTTCTTGGCACTGCTTGTTCAACCTGCTTCTTAGAGTAAATGTTGGTCATGTTTTTTGGTGGTTTTTTGTTTTCAATTCGATCTATAATAAAAATTAATCAAAATTAAAGAAGAAAAAGATTATCTTCATTACTGATAAAATTAAAGTTTAATTACATAAAAATTATTAAATAAAAACAAACTCTTTATAATCAATTAATTTTTAATAATTGTTAAGATAAATTGAATAAAAATATAATTAGTTTAAAATCTTTTTAGTTGAATCCTTCAAATTTATTTGATTTTTTATCATTAATCTTAACCACTAGACTTTCATGTGGATCTCGCGCTACCATGTATAGTAGCCATAAGTTGAATGTGTTTGATACAGTACGTATATCTTATCGACGGTCCAAATTTGCCAATGTTATGAACGACGTGCGAGATCGATTATGAAATTAAAATTTTAGCATCGAAGTTAAATTTTCAATTTAGATTATAATGAGCAAGTTTATAGATTTATGATTGCAAAAAAAAAAAAAAAGGAGCTAATCATTCACTATATGTTCATTTTAATGGTAGATGGTGTAAGTAATATATAAAGATTGACAATATTAATTATAAAATCAGTAAAGAAGTTTAAGTCATTTAAATTTTATTTTAAATAAATATTTATTAAAAAATTAAGATTTCAAAGTGAATTTCTCATTTAAAATGATTAATTTATTTAATTTAGACATATCCTTAAAACTTAAAACAGAGAAGTTGTAATAATAAATTAGAATTTAAGTAAAAGTTATTCACATCAACTTGTGGTTATTATATAAAAGATAACAAATTAAGTTAGATCAATTTGAAAAATGAATCAAAAAGATAATGAGTGATATCAACTTGAGGTTATTATATAAAAGGGCAAGTAGTGAGTAATAATAGCATTATCAGGCAAGATGTTTCACAAAACCATAGTCGTTTTAGCCTAGTTCAATGCAGGTTTGAGGCCAAAGTTTCTTACCAGACCATAACCGGAAGATCTGGGAACTACCAACCTGCTTTGGACTATATTTATATCCAGTCACTAGAGTTCAAGTCACAAGAACTCTAGGACTTAGTGGAGAATGGGTACGAAGAGCCAACTCCAACACTAGTTGAACCCGACTAGCGATTACGAGAAAATCGCAAAAAGGATGCAAAAGCCTTACTACTCATTCAATCAACATTAGAGGATGATATATTCTCAAAATTTCAGCAGCAACCACCTCTAAATAGGCATAGGAGATTTTAAAGCAAGAATATTTGGTCGACAAGAAAGTAATTACGGTAAAATTACAAACTCTCCGTCGTGATTTTGAGACTCTATTTATGAAAGACAAAGAATCTGTCCAAGAATTCTTGTCTAGGGTGTCTGGGATTATTAATCAAATGAAAACTTATGGTAAAAATAAGTAATGAAATTGTTGTGAGTAAGGTTTTGAGGAGTTTAACCACAAAATTTGATCATATTGTTGCTGCAATTGAAGAAACTAAGGACTTGTCTGCATATACTTTTGATGAAATGATGAGTTCTTTGTTAGCCCATGAAGCTAGAGTTGTTAGGTCTCATGAGAAGTATGAGGAAAAAGCTTTCCAAGTGAAGGGGGAATTTTCCAAAGGAAAGGTAGAAAATCCAACACTAGCAGGCTATGGCAAAGGCAGAGGATATCGTGGGCGTGGGCGTGGTTGTGATGGTGGCAGAGGCAAAGGCCAAGTTGGTGAACCACGTCAGTACAAGAGCTCAATCCAATGCAGATATTGCAACAAATGGGGGCACAAAGAAGCTGATTGTTGGAACAAATAGAAAGAAGAATAGAAGCAAGCAAATTTTACAGAAAAGGTTGAAGAGGAGAGCAAGCTATTCATGGCTCATTCACCAATTCAAGACAACATCAATAGCATACATGTATGGTTTTTGGATAGTGGATGCTCCAACCACATGTCAAGAACCAAGGTATTGTTCAAAGAGCTTGATGAGTCGCAGAAAAGTGAGGTTTGACTTGGTGATGATAAGAAAATGAAAGTGGAAGGGAAAGGTATAGTTGCTATCAAAACTACGCAAGGTGATGTTAAACTTCTCTATAATGTGCAGTTTGTCCCTAGTTTGGCTCACAACTTATTAAGTGTTGGACAACTGATAACTAATGGATATTCTGTTATGTTTGATAATGATTCATGTGTTATTCGTGATAAAAAATTTGGACAGACCATAGCAACTGTTCATATGGCACAAAATAGGATGTTTCCCTTCAATGTCTCAAATGAAGTGAGTAGAGCCTTATTTGTTAAGAGAAATATTGAGGAAAATTTATGGCACTTACGTTATGGGCATTTGAATGTGAGTGGTCTGAAACTTTTGAGTAAAACAGAAATGGTTGTTGGCTTTCTAAAAATTAATGAACTTGATGTTTATGAAGGATGTGTTTACGGGAAGCAGAATAGGAGGTCATTTCCTGTTGGAAAATCATGGAGGGCTTCTAGTTGTCTTCAACTTATGCATGCTGATTTGTGTGGTCTTATGAAAATGAAGTCACTTGGTGGAAGTCGCTATTTTCTTCTATTTACAGATGATTATAGTCGTATGAGTTGGGTTTATTTTTTGAAATTCAAATCTGAAACCTTTGAAAAATTTAGGAAATTTAAAGCATTAGTGTAGAAGCAAAGTGGGAAAAGCATAAAAGTACTTCGAACTGATCGTGGCGGTGAATTTTTATCTAATAATTTCACTAATTTTTGTGATGAGAATGGCATTCGTAGAGAGCTTACAACACCACACATGCCAGAAAAAATGGTGTTGCAGAACGGAAAAATTGAACGGTTGTGGAAATGGCTAGAAGTTTGTTAAAAGTGAAAAGGCTGCCTGACCAATTTTGGGGAGAAGCAGTTGCAATTTTAGTATACCTCTTAAACATCTCACCAACAAAGGCAGTTCTTAATCAAACACCTTATGAAGCTTAGATGGGTAAGAAACCTCGAGTAAGCCACTTAAGAGTTTTTGGTTGTATAACGTATGCTTTGGTTAATTCTCGTTCTAAACTTGATAAAAAATATGATAAATGCATTTTCATTAGTTATAGTTCTCATTCCAAAGCACATCGTCTATATAATCCTATAAGTGGCAAAGTGATAATTAGTAGGGATGTTGTGTTTAATAAAGAAGAGAATCTGAAGTGGAGTTTTGATAAGGAAGGCATACAAAAACCAGTTCTGGCAGATTTTGAAGTTGAACAACCAGCAAGCTCTGCTCTTCCATCACTTGCAAGTTTAGCTCCTTCATCACATGGTGATAATAGCAACACAAGTCCTATCAATTCAGATTCTTTATCATCCAGCCCCTCTAGTAGTAGTAGTGAAACACCACCAAGAAAATATAGATCTCTTAGAGAAATCTATGAGACTTGTAACTTTGCTTTATTAGTTGCTAACCCGACATCTTTTGAAGAAGCTGCAGAACAACGTAAATGGCAGATTGTTATGTTAGAAGAGATGCAGGCTATCGAAAGAAATTCAACATGGGAGTTAGTTGATGTTCCAGAAGGCAAAAATGTTGTAGGGCTCAAGTGGGTTTTTCGAACAAAGTATAATGCTGATGGAAGCATCCAAAAGCACAAAGCTTGTCTTGTGGCAAAGGGTAACTCACAACAACAAGGTATAGGTTTCGAAGAGGCTTTTTCTCCTAGAGCTAGATTTGAAACTATAAGAATTATTTTGGCATTAGCTGCTCAGTTGCAATTACCTGTGTATCAATTTAATGTAAAATCAGCATTTTAAATAGTGATTTAGAAGAGGAGGTTTATGTTTCACAACTTCCAGGCTTTGTTATTAATGGCAATGGGAATAAAGTTTACAGGTTAAAAAAAGCTCTCTACAGGCTAAAGCAAGCACCGTAAGCCTGATATAGCAAGATTGATTCATTTTAAAAAACAAGGGGGTTTGGGAATAATTTCTGTTGTGCAGATGCAGCGAGTGTTGATGCTGAAACGTATCTGGCGGCTTTTTGTGAATCTGGAGGCCATGTGGGTGAAATGGGTGCAGACCTATCACCTTCGCGAGTAGAGCTTTTGGCAAATCCCGCCGAGCATTGATCATTCTTGGATTTTTAAAAGTCTATTACAATTTTGTGAGTTGATCTACCCTTTCATTACTTGGCAGATTGGGCATGGTGAAGGGGTTAGCTTCTGATATGATAATTGGCATGGGTTCAGCCCGTTATGGTTAAGAAATGATTTGTCTGGTTTTAGGAATCGGTTTCCCAAAGAAGCGTCAGTAGCTTGGGTGGTTCGGTGGAGGGAGCAAATGCCCAACTGTCGCTTTGGACAATTCCTCGACCAATACATGGATGGGGTTGAGATCAGGTCTGTACAAGATAAAATGCTATGGTCTACTAATCAGGGGGGGGGGGTTTCACAACCAAATTAGCTCATGAAATTTGTAGAGGGAGTCTGGCGGAGGTCAGTTGGGCTGAGGTGGTTAGGTGTCAGGTTATTTGGCCTAGAGCAGCATTTATTGTGTGGTTGGCGATTAAGAATAGGCTGTGTATGAAAGATAGGTGGTTTGGTAGCTTTGACCCGATTTGTGTGCTTTGCAATCAACTTGGTGAATGTCGGGACCATTTGTTTTTTGAATGTGTTTATACCAAAGCGATTTGGAGCCGTAATGTACATTTGCTTGGTTTGTTTATGCCCTCTTATGACTAGAATGTGGTTTTGGATATCATAACCAAAGAAACTCGCGTTGAGCGGACAGACGGGCTCATCATCCGGACGTCGTTTCAGTTGGTGATATATCATTTATTGAGGGAGAGGAATCGTCGGATTTATAAGCAAAAGATGAGGTCGAAGTATGAACTGGCAGATTTCATGGTTAATGTGATTAGGGAGGTTCTTATTGCATCTAGAAAACATGTAAGCTTGAGCTTGGATATGCGTAGGCGTTGGCGGGTGTAGAGGGTGGGGTTGCTTTTGGGTGGTTCTTTGGACGAGGTCATTCGGGAATGCCTCCTTTTGTGACTGTTTTCAGTTTCTTCCCCTTTCTTAGGGTTGTACATTGTAGATTTTTGTTACGTTTTGAGTAATATATTCCCTTTAAAATTTCAAAAAAAAGATTGATTCATTTTTTCAGGATAGCAGATTCACTATAAGTGAAAATGTGCTCACTTTGTATTTGAAGAAGCAAGGTGATGGAAATTTTTTGTTGGTTTGCGTTTATGTGGATGACATGATCTGTATGAGTTCCTCAAAGTCTTTAATTGATGATTTCAAGTCCTATATGGTAAGAAATTTTGAGATGACATATTTGGGTTTGTTACAATATTTTTTGGGACTTGAGGTCATGCAAAGTAATGATGGAATTTTGGTGTGCCAAAAGAAATATGCTGCAGATCTTTTGAAGAGGTTTAACATGGCAAATTGTGATATGGCAGTCACACCAATGAACATCAATGAGAAGCTACAACGTGAAGATGGGACTAAAAAAATTAATTCTACATTGTTCAGAAGTTTAGTTGGTAGTTTAAACTATCTAACATACATTAGGCCTGGCATTGCTTTTTTCTGTCAGTGTTGTGTCCAAATTTATGCAAAATCCTACAAAACAACACTTTGGAGCAGCAAAAAGGATTCTTCGTTATATTGCAGGGACTGTGAATTTCGGCATATAGTATTGCAAAGTACCAAATTTCAGATTGATTGGTTTCATTGATAGTAATTGCGCAGGATGTTTAGATGATCGAAAAAGCACTTCTGGCAATGTTTTTAGCTTTGGTTATGGAGAAGTGACATAGAGTTCAAAGAAATAAGAAACAGTAGCTATGTCACCATCTGAAGCAGAGTATGCAGCAGCAACTTCAGTAGTGTGACAAGCTTTATGGCTTAGAAAAATTCTTACTGATTTTAACCTTGAGCAAAAGAAAGTTACAGAGATATTTTGTGATAATCAATCCACAATTGCAATGGCTAAAAATCCTGCTTTTCATGGAAGAACAAAGCATATCGATGTGCATCATCATTTCATTCGGAAGTTGATATTTGATGGCAAAATAGTTCAAAAATTCTGCAGCACTAATGAGCAAACAGCTGACATTTTTACAAAATCTCCGACATAGGCCAAGTTTCATTTTTACAGACTACGATTAGGAGTATGTGATTTTGAATCAAGGGGGAGTGTTGAATAAATATAGTTGACTGATTCAAAAGTTATTGCTACTTTATTGCAACACGTTTATATTAATGGGTCCTAGTTATTATTATGTTAGTGGATAGTGGTCAATAACAGTAGCTAGATAGTTCAGCAGAACGTGGGATTGAGTCTCTAGTTTTTAACTTTATTGTTATTCTTAAGGTTATTTAAGTGTTGTACTAGAGTCCGTCGTTTACAAGCTGGAATAGAAAATATTCACTTTCCTCTTTGTTCTTTTTATCTCTCAAATCTTGTGTCTTCGTTCTCCTTTACTAACAATAGAAATATTTCTAATAATGGGCAGTCAGCTCTACATCATCAATCTAATATAAGTAACAAATCGTAGAGATTTTCAACAGCTTTAAGGATAGTGAATAGAACTTCATATCATGTCTGTGTGAGGAAAAGAAGGGATTGTTGTCTCTGTACGAGGCATCGTTCCTCATGGAAGAAGGTGAGAGCATCTTGGAGGATGCAAGAGATTTTACAGAGAACCAACTAAAAGAATATGTGAACCATAATCAAGGCGATTACATTCCCATGTTAGCTAGTCATTCTCTGGAGCTCCCATTACATTGGAGAACGCCAATGTGGGACGTCAGGTGGTACATGGATGTGTGCCGGACTAAACAATCCATGAAACCTATGTTTCTCGAGCTTGTGAAAATGGAGTACAACATGCTTTAGGCAATTCACCAGGAGGATCTGAAACGAGCATCCGAGTAAGCTTCTGTTCCTATGCGTTCGACATAGTAAAATCGAAACAACTAACTTCTCCAAAGGTTTTGTTTGCTTTTCTATGTTGGAAATGGGTCCCATTTCACATGGAGGGATGTCACATTTGATCAAATATTGCGGCACCGATTTTGGTGCCGCATTAGTTGAAAGAAATGTAAGGCAACTGTCTTACGCGGTGGTTTGCCTATAAGGCACTCTCTGCTTCAGAAAAAATTACAAAAAAACAGAGAGTAAAGCCAGAGCAAAATAATGGTCTGAAGTTAGGAAAATTTTTCTTAAAAGGTTGGTGAGTGACAAAATAGTGAGGTTAGTATTTTTAGGTTGGGAAACATCTTGTGAACCACTATTTTGGTTTTATCTCTGTATACCTACTATTTGTAATAGTGGAAGAAATATTCTGAGTTTTGTCTGTTGACGTTAAATATTCTGTGTCCATTTTGCTCATTTTATTGATCCTTTTCACAAAATACACCGCTGCGTCCAACAAGTGGTGTGAGAGTTGTGTTTTCATTGTAGATATTTTTTTAAAAGAAGCACAACATCACCGAGAAACGAATTTTTTGGCGTGATCCGCTCGAAAAGTTGATGTAAAACGGAAAAAGTGATGAATAGTATTCTTAAATTGTTTTAATAAATTTACAAGGTGACGTCATTGTATAACAATAGTAACTGCGTCCTGCAGCACTATTTGTGATACTATTTACAAGTTACTATTTATCGAGTCCCACCACACTATTCCAGTGGGATCCGACGATACTATTCCGATAAGCATTATTCACAATTTACTATTTACTAGATTTTGCGGTACTATTCCAGTGAGGTCCAACAATACTATTCCGGTTCCGTGGTAAAAATTTAAAAGATATCTTTTTTGTCAAATTTTGACGTCCTGGTTCCATCTTTGAGATCGGTTTTCTCAAATTTGACTTAATTTGGCAAATGAATGTGAAGACGAGCAAAATGATCAATCTAAACGGTATTAACTACCGTATATGGTGAACCAAGATGAAGGATCTTTTGATGATTACAAATATGCATTTGCCGGTATTTTCGACAACTAAACCGAAGGAGATGTTCAATGAAGATTGAGAATTTGAGCATAAACGAGTGTGTGGTTATATTTGACAGTTTATTGATGATAATGTGTACAATCACATTAGTAACGAGACTCATGCAAGAACGCTACGGAATAAGCTGGAGCAGTTGTATGCTTCAAAGACTGGCAACAACAAATTGTTTTATCTGAAAAAATTGATGCAGGTAAAATACTAGGAGGGTACTTCTGTAGCTAATCATTTAAACAATATGGAAGGGATGGTTGATCAGTTATCAAAGATGGGCATAAAGTTTGATGACGAGGTGATTACTCTAACGAAGCTAGCTTCATTACTAGAGTCTTGGGAGACTTTGAAGGTGTCTTTGACAAATACTTCACCAAATGACGTATTAAATATGGAGTCTGTTAAAAGAAGTATACTAAATGAAGAGATGAGACGTAAATCACAGTCTGCAGCCTCTTCATCACATTCAGATGTTTTGCTTGCAAAAATAGAGGAAGGAGTCAATCCAGAGGTCCAAAGTCCAGAGACAAAAGCAAAGGAAAGTCAAACAGATATGCAAATGTGAAATGCCATTATTGCAAGAAGAAGGGCTACATCATGAAATTTTGTTGAAAGTTGAAGAAGGAAAAAGGCAAAGATGTGAAGAAAGACGAAAGCAGTGATGATGAACAAAGTAACATTGTTGATGTATTCAACCTTGTTATTGATTCAGAGATAGTCAGCCTGGTGTCGCAAGAAACAAGTTGGATAGTTGACAGTGGAGTTACTGTTCATGTTACATCCCACAGACAATTTTTCTTATCAAACACACCTGGGAATTATGGCGCTGTTAAGATGACAAATGGAAATCTGTCAAATGTTGTTGGCAAAGGAGATGTTTCTTTAGAGACAACGAATGGCTCAAGACTGTTGTTGAAAGATGTCAGGTACATTCCTGATATGCGTCTGAATTTGATTTCTGTAAACAGGCTAGTTGATGAAGGTTTCTGAAATACTTTTGGAAACGAAAAATAGAAGCTTACTAAGGACTCCTTAGAGCGGCCAGAGGTCAGAAGCACTCAAGACTGTATATGATGCAGGCAAAGTTCTCCAGTGATGTTGTCAATACAGTGGAGAATGATAATATAATTGATTTGTGGAATAAAATACTAGGCCATATTAGTGAGAAAGGGATGACTCAACTTATAAAAAGGAATATGCTATCTGGTCTAAATCAGATGCATCAGAAGAAATGTGCAGATTATCTAGCAGGGAAACAAAATAAGGTTTCTTTCCAGAGTTCTCCTCCATCTAGAATGAAGAATGTTCTAGATTTGATTCACTCAGATTTGTGTGGACCATTGCCAAAGTCATTTGGTAATGCATAGTACTTTGTGACTTTTATTGATGATCATTCTAGGAAAACGTGGGTCCATACTCTAAAGACTAAAGATCAAATGCTAGATGTGTTCAAACAATTTCACACCTCAGTTGAGAGACAAATTGGGAAGAAGCTGAAGTGCATTAGGACATACAATGGTGGAGAGTACATCAGATTATTTGATGCTTACTATAAAGAGCATGGTATTCGACATCAAATGATACCACCAAGACAGTGTCTATATTCCTAAAGATGAAAAGAAAAAGCTTGATGTCAAGACAAGACAGTGTGTATTCATTGGCTATGGTCAAGATCAATTTGGCTATAGGTTTTATGATCCGGTGCAAAAAAGATTTATCAGGAGTCGTGATGCTATGTTTATTGAAGATCAAACTATTGAAGATATCAACAAGGTGGAGAAGGAAGTTCCAAGCTCCAATAATGACTCAACAAGCTTTCGATTGAATCCTCCAATAGTGGTAACTAGAAAAGTTGGAGATGAAGTGCAGAATGATCAGCTAGAAGCTGATAATGCAGATGCTCCCAATGAAGTTGAACCAAATGATGATGATGGTGTTCACATTCAACCACCAGCACCTAAAGATTCTCCAGTCCCATTACAAAGATCTAGTAGAAATAAACAACCATCTACTAGATATCTAGTTGATCAGTATGTAGTGCTGACTGATGGGGGAGAACTAGAAAGCTTTGATGAAGCCATGAATGATGAACACAAGAAGAAATGGAAAGAAGCCATGCAAGACGAGATGAAATCCTTGCATACGAATAAAACATTCGAGCTGGTGAAGTTGCCAGAAGGCAAAAGAGCATTGAAGAATAAATGGGTGTTCAAAATTAAACATGAAGAAAAAAATGACCATCCTCGATTCAAAGCAAGATTAGTAGTCAAAGGATTCAGCTAAAAGAAGGGTATTGACTTTGACGAGATATTTTTACCGGTGGTGAAAATGACATCTATACGTACAGTGTTAGGGCTAGCCGCAAGTTTTAATCTGGAGATTGAACAAATGGATCTCAAAACTACCTTCCTACATGGCGATTTGGAAGAAGAGATATACATGGAGAAGCTAGAGGGTTTCGTAAAAAAGGAGAAAGAAAACTATGTTTGTAGACTAAAGAAAAGTCTATATGGTCTAAAACATGCACTATGACAGTGGTATAAGAAGTTCGAGTCTATTATGGGGGAGCAAGGATACAAGAAGACTACTTCAGGTCACTGTGTATTTGTGAAGAAATTCATTGATGATGATTTTGTTATCTTATTGCTCTATGTGGATTATATGTTGATTGTTGGTAAGAATGTTTCTAGAATCAACAATATGAAAAAAATAGCTGGATAAGTCTTTTTCCATGAAAGACTTGGGATCAGGAAAGCAGATTCTTGGCATGTAGATTCTCAGAGATAAAAGCGCCAAGAAACTATGGTTGTCACAAGAGAAGTACATTGATAAAGTACTTTAGAGATTCAAACTGGACAATGCTAAAGCGGTTAGTTGTCCTCTTGCTAATCACTTTAAAATGAGTTCTAGAGAGTGCCCTTCTACAGATGAAGAGAAGGAAGAAACGTCCAGAGTTCCATATGCTTTAGCAGTTGAAGTTTGATGTATTCCATGGTTTGTACACAGCCAGAGATTGCTCACGCAGCTGGAGTTGTGAGTCGTTTCTTTTCAAATCCTGGAAAGGAACATTGGATTACAATCAAGTGAATTCTTAGGTATCTTCGAGGATCATCCAAAATATGCTTATGTTTTGAAAGAGTAGAACCTGTGTTAGCTAGTTATACAGATGTAGATATGGCTGGAGATGTTGACTCAAGAAAGTCTACATCAGGTTATTTGATTACTTTTATAGGGGGAGCTGTGCATGGCAGTCAAAATTACAAAAGTGTGTTGCACTTTTTACAACTGAAGCGGAGTTTATTGCAGCAATGGAAGCCTGTAAAGAGTTGTTATAGATGAAGAAGTTCTTTAATGAACTTGGTATCAAGCAAGAACAGTATCAGCTATTTTGTAACAGTTAGACCGCTATTCATCTTGGTAAGAATGCCTCGTTTCACTCACGATTAAAACACACTGATGTGAGATATCACATGATCAGAGATGTGATGGAGACGAAACAATTACAGTTAGAAAAGATCCATATTGATGAAAATGGATCATACATGTTAATCAAGATTCTACCAAAAGGTAAGTTCGAGTATTATTGATCAATAACAGGCTTGATAGAGCCCTCCATGTAATTGGAAGGGAGAGATTTGTTGAAAATGGGTCCCTTTTCACATGGAGGGATGCCATATTTGATCAAATATTGCGGCACCGATTTTGGTGCCGCATTAGTTGAAAGAAATGTAAGGAAGCTGTCTTACGGGGTGGAGTATTTATATAAGGCACTCCCTACTTTAGAAAAAATTACAGAAAAATAGAGAGTAAAACTAGAGCAAAATAATGCTCTGAAGTTAGGAAAAATTTTCTTAAAGGGTTACTGAGTGACAAAATAGTTAGGTTAATATTTTAGGTTGAAAAACACCTTGTGAGCCACTATTTTGGTTTTATATTTGTATAACTACTATTTGTAATACTGGAAGAAATATTATGAGTTTTGTCCATAGATGTAGCCCAAAGTTAAGGGTGAATCACGTTAAATATTCTATGTCCATTTTGCTCATTTTATTTACCCTTTTCATAAAATACACCTACTGCACCCAACATTCTAAAGGTGGTCTCTTCACACGGGCTTTAAAGAAAAACTTCCCTCTGCAAGAGATAAGATAGCTGAGTGTTTCGTGTGGACAACTGGGATTGCAATGGAGCCTTTGAATAGTTATTATAGAACACAAAGAACAAAACACTGTCAAATCATTACAACAATTGATGACATTTACGACGTATATGGCACCTTGTATGAACTTGAGCTCTTCACCTCTGCCCTTGAAAGGTAAGTGCATATATATTTAAATTGAATCTAAAACAACTTTAATTAGGGTTTAAGAGAATCTGATAAATGGGATATTTTTGTTTGGTTTCAGGTGGGATATAAACATGATGAACGGGCTTCCATATTACATAAAGCTAACTTTCTTTGCTCTATTCAATT
This sequence comes from Erythroxylum carthagenense, assembly GCA_026413575.1. NCBI lineage: Eukaryota > Viridiplantae > Streptophyta > Magnoliopsida > Malpighiales > Erythroxylaceae > Erythroxylum > Erythroxylum carthagenense. Next base: position 13,951 of record JANZLD010298968.1, read on the forward strand.
AAGTAAATGAAGTAGCTTATGTTGCTCTTTGGGATCATGGAGTTGACATCACCTACTACCTCAAAAAATCAGTACAAAACTTTTTCTTTATCAGTCTTAATTTGCAGATCAGAATTAAGTATGGCTTTCTGTTTCTTTTAGTGGATAGATTTATGCAAATCTTACTTAGGAGCACAAATGGTATGTCGGTAGATATAAGCCGACACTGCAAAAGTGCTACAATACATGGATATCCATAGGCGGTCCTGTGACTCTAGTCCACACTTATTTTCTAACAACAAATCCAATCACGAAAAAGGCTTTGGAATCACTCAAGGAAGAAGGATACCCGAATGTTATCAAATGGTCGTCAATGATTTTGAGGCTAGCAGATGATCTTGTAACATCTTCGGTATTGAAAAACCTAAATTTTCTGTTTCTGTTTATACTCTACAGGTTCTTCTGTAACATTTTTTGATCTTCTTTTTATTTTTGGATGTTTTTAAACAGCACGAGTTACAAAGAGGTGATGTTTCGAAATCAGTCCAATGCTACAAGCACGAAACAGGAGCTTCTGAAGAAGAAAGTCGTGAACAGATACACTATCAAATCAGCGAGACATGGAAGAAGATGAATAGAGACGGAGCAAGGGATACTTCATTTTCCAAAGACTTTGTTCGAAAGTGTATGAACCTTGGAAGAATGGCACAGTGTTTCTACCAACATGGAGATCGATTCTATTGATTTGTGTTGTTTCATGCAGCCAGCTATGCTGAAGATTATGGAGGAGATAGCAAGTTCAATGAAAGTGAAGAGGAAAAGTAAAATGAAGAGCAGAATTCCAGCAATGAAGAGGAAGCTAGAGATGATGGTTTTGAGAGCAATTCAGAGATGTTTGGATTCAAAAACAAGAGTCCGAATGATTGAAAGTGATGAGCAAAGCCAGAGAAGCAAGAAGGTTGAAGTTGCATGTGATGGAGAATTAAAGAATGAAGAATTTGAGAACGTGCAGTAAATGGAGATGCAACAGTTGAAAATTCGAAACAGAGGTTTGATGACTGAAGCAAATTCCCAAAACCTGAAGTAATTGAAGTTTCCAAGTCAACAAAGCTAAGGTATTTTTAAATCAAAGCAAGCATAGGCAATGAGAAAATGAAAGTTGAACATTATCCTTTGATTCCATTGTTTTCAAGCATTTTTGTTTGTTTCTAATTTCTGCAGCTTTTAACAGTAGCAAATCTTCTTGTCAGTTTTTTTATTGGTATATCAACTAACATTGGCTTTTATTTCTGCTGAACCAATGAGGTTATGTAACTTGTCAAAATCTTACACATTAGCAGGTTTTTATCTTTCATTTTGAGCCATTGGATGCAATCAAGCAAGAAGTGTGTGAAGAGCTAATTTGAAAAGCTCAAAACTATCAATTTCGACAATAAAACAGTAACAGTAGCTGTAATTTTCTGAAAATCTTCATCTTCTACTTTTCATTTGATTTCATTTTCCTTCTTGTTATTACCATTGATTGAGAGTTATTGCAAGTGTGTGAATGAAAAGAGAGCTAAGTAGTAAGGTTCTTGAGTGGAAAAAGCAGATTTGAATGTGCAAAATCCATTTCTGGAACTTCTTAGTTTTATATGCATTCAGCATTTACAAAACTGGTTTTCAATCTCTAAAACACTAAGTTACATACATTGCTACTACAACCTTCCATTTCAAAAATTGGATTCAGCCTACAAAATGAAAATGTTGTTCATCTTCAAAGTCTTCATTCATTGACAGCTAGACATTTTGAATTCTAAGTTGCTGCTTGTCATATTGAAGTTCAGTTTCTGCTAGAGCATTTGGTTTTATTTGGTTTGTTGTTGAAGTGCTTGCTGCTGAAATGTCTGATTCTTTTCAAGCTTTAGCTTTGGGTAGATTGGAGGAGTCATTGAGGCTAGCTTGTCCAGCTGAAGCTCTCAAGCTCTAAGGAATCTGCTCACCCTTCAGGTTTTGTTTTCCAGAAATTGAAGCTTGGTACTTGGAGCTGACCTGAAGCTCACATCTTGCTGAAGTTCTTCCCGTCTCTAGCTCAACCATCGACAGTGGTATCAGAGCTACACGGTTCACTAGCCTGGTTAGAACCGAAACCATGTCAGGTGCTAACTTTCCCATGATAAATATGCAAAGTATGCAAGCAAATATATCATTTTTAACTGGAGAAAACTACAAAGCTTGGGCTCTTAGAGTTGAGGATTGCCTTCGAATGTGTGAATGTTGGGATGTTGTGAGTGAAGGAGTGAATGAAGTTAAGGATATGGCAGATCTAACCAAGCAGCAACAAACAAGAGTTAGACAAAATAGGGACAAGGATTTTAAAGCTCTTGTTTTCTTGAGATCGGTAGTAAGTGAAGCCATTTTGTTGAGACATGCAAGTTGTAAAAATGCTAAAGAGTTATGGGAAACATTAAAACTTGAATATGTGGGCTTAGCTCAATCATTAAGGTTGAAGAAGCAAGCTGTGATGAGAAGTTTTGAGAACTTCTTGATGAAAGATGAAGAAAGTGTGGGAGCTGCAAAAACAAGGTTCATGAACTTGGTTAACAGCTGAAAGAGTTTGGAGAAGACACCAACATTGACAGGTTAGTAGACAAGTTCTTGAGCAGGTTACCTTTGAGATTTGAAGCAACTATTGCACCTGTAGAATGGCAATTTACTAATGATCCAAGTTCTATGACATTGGAGCAAGCATTTAATGTGTTGGAGATGCATGAAGAGAGACATGGAGTTCGAAGGGAAGGGGAAGAGTATGCTTTGAAGGCTGAAAGATTTAAGGTGCCTGAAAATACCAAATCTCACCCAAACCTCAAATCCAACCCAAAACCACCTTGATTCAAATGCTGTCCAACCTCCGCATTTGAAAAATTATCCTCTAAACATTCAAAATCCGTATCAGTCTTCATGTCCACCAAACTAGAATTATCACCAAAACCATATTCAATATCAGCTACATCCAATGTATCCTCAAACACTATTCCCTCATCAAGTGCCATACATGAACCATCCCCAAAACTACCAACCAACCAACCAATATGCAGGAAATAGCTCCAATCGGTTACAAAGTGGATCTAGGAGTTCAAGGTGGGGAATGTATCCAAGTTGCAAATTCTGTGGAAAGACAAATCATGCAGCTGAT